>JAYJME010001147.1:0-17633 GCA_036873775.1 Costaria costata
AGCTATTCAAACCAGGTACTGGTACGGTATGCCGGAGTGCCGTATACTCGTACTTGTTCGGACCAGGCGCCAGGTACATACGTACCGGTATGGTATGATACATGTTTGTGAACGGACGACATACCTGGTTCGCCGGCTTGGCGCACTCACTACATGATGACAACGCAATGCTCAAGGGGGCTCCTGAAATGCCTCTGGACTCTTTCCATCCGAATTTACGATATTGAGATATTGACGTACTGGAGCGATCACAACGCGCCCCGTCCGTATCATGAGTTACGATCCACGAGCTATTCGCACGAGCAGGTCATGAATGCTGAGAGTCTGTGACCCGTGACTAGAGTGACAGGTGACAGAGTCTTTTGTCTTTTTCGTTATTTCCACCGCAAGACGATTATGTTATGTTACTGTGTTTCGGTTATATTCTTACCTTCCCTTCTCTCCTCGCAGGCGGCATTGTCATCATCGTCCACTTCCGTTCGCTCCCGAGGAACTCTGCGCCTTGGCTTTCCCATTCTCCGAGCGAAGCTCAGGCGCAAGGGAGGTTGCGGCGCGGTAGTGCTGTACAAGGAACAAGGAACACAGGAACACAGCGGATATGGAGAACGCTACCAAAACACTTGGAAACCCGTAGATTTCTGAAAATCCCGGTACCAGAGGTCCAAGCATGATATCTTCTCCCTCTGTACACGAGGTGCGAGATACGGATGGTAGGGGGTGCGACCATTCACCAAGATCCCAGTGTCTAAGTAGCAGGAGTGCCATGGAAACTGAACTGGAAGCGATGATGGTGGGAGGATGGGTGAAAGGGGATCGTGCCAAGTTATTTCTGCGGGTGAGTTTGAAGTTTGAAATGCAACGCATTCCATCTCGACAACTCAAACGGCCAGAATCAACAGTTAGTTGTCGTCACCTCTGGCCTCTGGTACCCAGGGCTCGAGAGGCTGTCGCGTGCTTGTTTTAGACTGGATTGGATCGGTGACTGGCAGTGTAATCGTGCCACGGACGATCGTCTAGTTTCGAAGCAATGCACGTGTGTGTGCGACTCACAAGACTGGGGTTTGTTCTTGTTCTATTCCAGAACCTTCATTCAACATGTCGGTTCACAGACCTCCTCTTCTGTGCTGTGTGTGGAGTATGGAGTGTGTGTAGTGTGAGCAGAGAGCAGTAGCGTGCCCGTTCGAAATGGTAGGATGCGTAGAACGCGGTCACCTCCCACCCTGCGCCCTCTGATTAAGAGCTCGCCACGAATGAGACGGATCAAACTGGGACAGATACAGAGTTGCATGAGGTGCAAGCGATGCCGTACCTGCGGTACTCGAAAAACAGTGTCCGTGTACGTAATCGTATGATATTGTACTTCGTAGTGTCTGTCAGGTCAACTTCCCTTGCTTCACGCAGGGTAGGCGGACGACCGATCCCGTGAGCTAGGATACTCGTATCCTCGTATTACATTACTCAGAGTTCCCTGCTGCTGTTCCCGACATTGGATCATAGTGTTGCGTATGATAAGGGGATACGAAGATGCCTGTGCAGTTCATGACGCGCTCAAGGTGTGGTCGCTTTGTCGAGCCTTCGTTCGTAGAGAGCCTGAGAATTGTCATATACCAGGTAAACCGTTACGTCGGACCGTTTTTTCGGGCACTGCTGTACTGTCGTCTGATCTTCGATCGCTCAAGGTTGAAGCGTTGGAACGGGAGCTTTCGCTGATGGCATCTGGACGGCAAATTGAGCGCGAGGCATTCGAAACACAGGTTTGACGCGGCGCATTTCTCGGAATAGTCTGATGTATGGCGAGTAACGTACATTCTCGAATAGTTACTTTTACTTTTTCGGGCGGCATCCCGTGGGGTTTGGGCCGGTACTTGCTTGCTGACCCTCGTTCCGTATGTTGCCCATGGAGAGACGAGACGATGTACTGCAGGTGGGTAGAAGTTGGATCCAGGGAACTACAATACACTACATACTATCGTCCCCTGCGGTGAAGTGGTTTGCCTCGTTCGACTACTATCGTCGATTTTGTGGGTATGAAGGTCCTGGATCCACCAAGTTGCTTTTTCTTACGAACTTGGCCATGCCGAAAGTGCGAGAGCGTGTGGGTTGGCAAAATCCGATGCAAATCGACGAGCAATGGGAATGCTGAATCCTCTGCGCGACAAATGAAGATTATATAATGTAGTATCCATGCGCAAAATGACTACCTGGTATTGAAAATCATCCTGTTGACCCTGGCAGCATCCAGGGGAGACACCGACCTATATCTCTCATGAGGAATTACAGTATTTTAGAACACGTGCGACCACTCTATTATACACTTTGAAAAACTGAGTTTTAACTACTGTACTGCTGCACAGTCATACGTAGGTCTAATTCGTAAACACCGTAAAATTGAAAATGGATCACGCGCGCTCGAAGTATCACGCAGCTTTCAAAGGTGAGTATCAACCATTTACTCGTACGTAGCTCACAGCTGTCGTATGTTTAACAATTTAATAAAAAACTGAAGGTACGTAGCGTAGTGGGGAGGGGGGAGAAAGAAGAGCCTGCAGACCCTATTAATAGATCTGAGTAACTACTGTACTAGGGAGGGAGATGGTGTAGAAGGACGGAGATACTAAATGGGATGGACAAAAAAAAAGCTGGTACGAGTAGATGCCATCTCTTCTCCGCGGGTATTGTAGTATCGTTTTTCGTTTTGGTCGCCAAATAGCATCTCCGTTCGATCGCGAGCACCAGCGGGTTCGAGGTATGTACGAGGCAGGTTGTGCTTAAACCGTGTCAGGTGCACACTGCCGCTGCTTTGCTATTTTTTGTTCGACAAGCGTATCTTGATTTTTTTTAGTAAAACTCGCTTTGAGGTCACCTTTGAAGTCATTCAACGCCTTGCTTGGACTCCTCTAACGAACTCCGCTCTACATATAAATACTTGTATAGTGTACCGGTAGATATATCTAAGGTCGCGTAAAGCTCCAGCTCTACGAGTAGCGCTACTATTCTCGTGCTCGAAGTGCATGTAATACTTCGAAGCTCAGTTGCTTGCATCGATATGTTCTATTTTATACGTACCGAACACCTCCAGAGAGAAGTGTTCGCCCGGCGCATAGCGGAGACTGACGAGGAGCTCAGCCGCGTGGTACAGGAGTTATCCTTCAAGGCTAACGGAGAGGAAAAACTCAGGAAGATCTGCCAAAGAAGAGTGCAGGCAAGAGGTGTTTACTAATATTGGTATTGGTAGTGCCCACTCTAGAGGCTTGGTCTCGGAAACCAGAGGCTGTTGCAATCGTATTGCTAGGCTCGAAATAGCTGCGGCAGTTCAAGCATGCATGTCAGGATAAGGTCATCCTGCTGGCGCAAGTTCAACTTGTGATATAACGTTGCGGGCGTAGGCACTGATACGTTACCCCGGATGTACGTGTGCGTTGATGCTTGGTCTGTACCCTGCGACACCCTGCTACGTTGAAGAGCTACGATGTCTCGCTATGATACCGGGCTGTCAGCTGCCATGCGTCTTCGGCAGCATAGTACCTACTGTAGGTGTGTTCCGCTGCATTCCTATGACGCCAAACAAGGATGCCATTGTTCGTTAGAAATCCCTTCAAAACTTAAAATTCTAATCAACAGCAACAGGTTCAACTTTGTCGCAGTGGTTCTGCGTCGATCGCCTTGCTTGCGTACTTACTGATGCGTGCGCCGCATTCACACACCTCGCTTACTCAGGAGCTTGAGGGTGAGGCCAAGCTTTTGGGTGAGCAACTCAAGATTGCAGAGGCCAAGTTTCGGGAAACGGAAAATGCTTTGCGGAGGTGAAAGAGACGCACCAGCGACGAGCGTCGAGTAGCTTCCAAACATAGGAGTACAAATCTTGCAGCAAAGACACCAGCAATGCGGCGTAACCAACGAGACTTCCCCACTCACGAACCACATGCACGGCCCCTTGGTGATGTGCCACTGCTATTTATAGTATTATGTGTATTATTTTGGTTGGATTTTTTCCCGAGGTATTCTTAATTCTTCCACTCCAGAGTTATTGGAGCTTGTCCTGTGACCACGGACTTGATTTTGGAGATGAGTCAATGTGAGAACAACAACAATCCTAATTTTTGAAGCGCAGCAGGCCTGTCGTTCCTTATGAAAATCCCGCGTACATAATACAATGGTGTTGCCCAGATCTACACACTTATTTTATGTTCAGTCCGGTGATGTTTCCGATGGCGTCGAGCAGCAACCTGTTTGCTTACTTTCTGCTCGACTGCAAAATCGTAACGCACAGGGAAAGGGCCAACAAATTGTCAAGACGGCGCTCCTTGGAATGTTCTGGCAAGTGCGGGAATGCACCAGCATTCGCTGATCGGGCTCGACGAGTAGACCCAGATCGATGCACTGCCGCCGACAGCAACCCACCCAACCCTCCTCTGGCTTCGACGCGATGCACTGGAACGCCATGCACTGAGGGTAGCCGCCTTTGGGATCGACCCGATTGTAATCGACCCGACTGCGAATGCGACGGTGGTGCAGCAAGGTTACGGGATGACCCAACAGAAGACGGAGGCGAGCTAAAGGTGGTAGAGACCTTGATAGCGGGATTACTCGAAGAAAACGCGCAGCTAGGGTCGACTGTGAAGCAGTTACAGGTACGAACAACCACTCGAAAACGTTCGCTGAACTGCCGGCAAAACGTGTTAGATGTACACCATAACCACTGAGTTACCAGTCAGCGCTGACTGAGTAGGCTGTTAGTAGTAGGTTATCCCTTCAAACCAGTAAATTACGTAATATAATACATAATTTGTTACCGCTCAAGTATTATGGTCCATATCATCGTTCTCACCGTAGGAACCATCCCATCCCGCTCTCCATCCACCACCAGAACGGCTCGGGTAGGGTTTGGCCGCCTGGGGTAGGAGGTCGGCATTGCCGGCAAGATGACACTGCACTCCGAGAAGCAGGGAAACTAGAACTGGCCGCAGCACCAATAACGACGACCACCATGGATACTACCCAACAAGGGGACTCAGCGATGTGGGCCCCAGAAGCAGCCGGTAGTGCCTCTCCTTCGCTGAATCCAATTATCACGGTTGCGCCCATTGAGAGTCGGAAACGTCGAGATTTGCAGAAGGGGGGTGTTGGGCGTGGAGGCAGCGATGCAAAGGTTGAGGAAGGTGTTCACACCATGGTTGAGGGTGGGAACTCGGACATGGCTAACGCGCTAGCCAAGATACGCGCCTTGACAGGGATGACGAGGGTGCAGGTGAGCGCGGTTTATGGCTGCATACATACACCAGGGGCGTCCAGAACAAAACTCCATGACCAACACTCCCTTTTTCAGATTTGGCCCTATGGGGTGTGTATACTCATTGTCACGCATGGCCGTAGTCGTGTGACCATAGACACTGGCATCACCACAATTCCGAGACGGGGGGGGCGGGGGGTGTACTCAATTCGTGCATGGCCGTAGTCATATGACCATAGAACCTCGCATCCCTACAATGCCGGGACGGAGCACGTCGGGTTTACACCAACCAGGCAGACATGGCTTGCACCAAGCGTGAGGCGCCGCGAGGTGTTCGGCGAGTCCCATGAAGGGTGAACTGCATTTTACTAAGAACCGCAAGCGGGCTTCGGCATATTGTGCCTACCTCTTGCATATGGATAACATCATCCAATGAGCTGGTTTATTTTCTGGTGTGGCCACGTCCAGAGACAGCAATGGAGGGGGGGCGGGCAGCCACACTAACATCAAGGGATGCGCTGAGTAGGGGATGGTTAATATTGAGACATCATCCCCCGCGAACGCCTCGCGATTTCTGGGGACTGCAACTGTGCATACTCTCTTTCATCTGTTGGAGGGCCGAATACCTCACCGTGGATTAAATCGGTGCTCGGAAACTTGCAGATATGCTTCGTTGTGCATATCTGAAGTGGCCGTGCAAAATATTTGTGCCTGTGGAAGCTTGTATGATGACACGTTGAAAACATGTTTTTCGGCCCTCCAGGGGGGAGGGGGGTCGGTGTTGCTCACGGATTGTTTTTTCTGGGCACCCTCGAATATACGGATGCTGCCACAACGGTGCTTGTTTTTTGGCATGCCACCAGTTAGTCTACTGAGCCCGTCGGACATTGGTGCGTCGACTATTAATACTTATCTGACCAAAAGTGGGTAGGACGCCTGGCTGAAGTATAGTACCAGATAACCTAATTAGGATGTGTTTGTTTACGGAAGACTGCGACAACGAGAGGCCCTAATTGCAACACCACCTTGTGAATTTTGTGAGTATACCCATGCAATACCATTGTCTGCTTGGCCAAGGCTGGCTTTTCGGCCGGCCGGTTTGTTTGTTTTAGGAAAATCCCACCGAAACACTCAGCGGAGCCGCGCGACAGCCCATGCCGCCCTCGAGCCCCCAAAAGGGTTCGGGTTAGGGTTCGGGTCGGGTTGGGTCTGGGCCGACATGCAGGATGAAAATTGACCAAAAAAGGTGTTGCACGAGTTTATTTTTAAGGTGATGTTGCAATTTGGGGCACCGTACGACAATCGTTTTCAGCGTTGGAGCTACAAAAATGTAAATTTGTTTCTCGCCGATCTTGTTGCAACACTCGCAGGAGGAAATCGAAAAGCTGCTCGGGCAAGAACTTTGCGAGCTCAAAAAGACCGCAACAGAACGCGAACGACTTTGGCGGCTGCTCATCAGGTGCCCTGATTGAAAACCGTCCAATTTTAGTTATTTGTCATTCGCACCACGATGTGCAAGAATGATGAGTGAACTTCCTGGCGTAGGCGTCTTGCGTCCGAGAAACCGAGCAGGCGTGGCCGTACAGTACATGCGCCTCGTCGTTCTACCGTATAACATGCAAGCTAACACAGCCCCTCAGACGGATCTCCAAGTTGATTTCCTCGACAACGGTGAGAGGGCAGACGCCGAGCGATGAGTCTATCGAAAGGTTTCGACGAGACCGTTCCAAAGCCACCATTTCCGTTGTGTTTGTTTGCTCCCCTTGTTTGGGAGAACATTGGCTCTGAAAAAATATTGTCTTGGCGTATTATACGGCATGATAAACAGCGAGCACATGTCGCGCAATCGTCGTGGGGATTTTGCGAGCTATATGGTGGGACGAGGGCTCTTGTTCCCATGCCGAGTTGTTGGCGTGTCGGCTGATGTCGCAAGGTTTCCCTGTTTGTGTCACTCTCCGTTTGCAGATGGAAGGGAATTCTGGAGGCTAGAGGGTACTCTGTCGGGCACGATATCCGGTGGGTGTACGTAGGTGTAGAGTGTACTAATGGTGGGTGTACGTACAATAGGTGTAGATGTGTGTACCGGTATTAATACGAGTAGTTGAAATAGATTCGCGAGCTTTTCATGCAGGATTCTAAGCTCGTGTAAGGATACGAAGGAGACATACTACGTACTACAGTTGTGCATACATGCACTTTTCCGGTATATGATATATACGAGTAGCACAAACCATGGGTAACGTTGACTGGATCTCATAGCAAGGATGCATATTATGATGATTTCCATGTGTCGCACTTGCAGACAATAATGTCAGATCGTATATCGTTACACGGCTGTTCATGCATGTTGCTCCGCTAACTGGAAACGAGAGGGTTCTCGCGGCACGTTCCCCCTCCTGTCAAGTTTGCAGAATTCGAGGGAAAGCGATAATCACGACTGACTATGTGGGCCCGGTCAGCCATCCCTGGGCTTAATTCTTGACCCTCGTATGCCTTAACCCGGGGATGGCTCCTACATGCCCTCGTAGTCGTGACTTACATCTCGCCTCCTTAGTCGTGAGGGGGGATGGCTCCTACATGCCCCCGTAGTCGTGATTTACATCTCGCCTCCTCAGCCGTGATTTTCGTTCCCCGACTGGGAGTGCTTGTTAGAGCTTGAGCACACATGAGGCCGTTCGTGCACAACGACAGAATGCTGGCGTTTCAAGGACGTTTTGTGTTTTGCTACAAAGGCCGCCTATCTTTACGTCGTTGTTCGCAAATGCCTTGCTGGTCGTGGCGCATGTTCTGTCCATGTCTAAATAGGTCGGCGGGCCTGTTGAAGCAACTGCGACAGCGAGTTGCTGAGACACGAAGAAGACAAGACTCGAGGCGAAATTAACGAACGAACGGACTCGAACATTGACTCGGTGAAGACTTTTTCGGAACTGATCGACTTTCAGCCCGCAAGCCGAGGATTCGTCGAGTCGCCGCTTATTAATACAACACAAACGAATGTAACGATTATGCAGAGATGTGCAAAACTCAACGGCCAACGGCCAGGCATAGGACACGAATTGATCGCTCCCCTTTTTTGGGCCAGATTTGGGATATGAGCGCAAAATCACGAAACAACACTACTGTATACGAGAAATGTGCTAAAACTCATCGGCCAGGCGTGAGTTGACAACGATGATTAAGAGGCATGTGCAAAACTCAACGGCCAGGCACCATTAGACGCATTGTTTTGCTCCCATTTTTTTGGGCCAGATTTTGGATTTGAGCGAAAACATAATATCTACGGACACGAGGAAATATCAAAATATCCACAACTGCTGTACTGTAGTGGCAGCGGAGTCGACATCGATATACGCCATCAAAAATTGACTACGAAACTGGAGAAGGACCGAGATCGCACTAAACAACTGCATACTGGTATTATTATGATTTGACGACGTGTGGTCCAAAATCCCTGAGTGGGATGATGTCCTTTCAGGAAAAAAACGCAACGACGGTGATGGTATCGTACAGCTGTCGTGCATAATATACATCACACTCACACAATTCCTTACAGGCGGTGAACCCACAAGCGTTGTCGTGTAACGATTTGTAAATTACTGACAAGACAGAGCACGTCATACTATTAGTAAGTATTCGACGGGCTTTGCCTTTGGCAAAATAGATAAAAGGCATCAGACAAACTCAAGACCCGCAGTCGCGAGAAAATCTGCTCCAAAAAAGGAGGCGTGCTGTCACCGAGAAAGCAGTGATATCATCACCAGCACCAACAAAGCAAACAATGATGTCATCACCAGTGTTGCAAAAAAAGAAACACGGAGACATATTTAGTCATGATGCTCTTCTGCTGCCAACAAAAAAAAGACCACCTGCATTAGTTTTCTTCACTTCAGCGTACAGTATCCAGAGAGTTTCCAGTAACCTCCCCACAAAAACGAGGAACTAGCGCCATTAGAAAATAAACCCCCCTCAGTGTGTTACGTATATTATCCGAGAAAAGCTAGTACCACGTACGAGTACGTCGCTTTTCCCTCGCGACAACCACGACAGGCCCAAAACTGTGCGAACCAGAACAAGGCCTCCGTGGACAGGATGGCACTCATCATCACCATGTGCCCGAACGCCAAGCCTACTAGAGTCTACGGAGTACCAGGTATAAGACTAAACAAAGACTGGCTGGTCTCTATGCTTGGCTTGACACGGAGAAGGCCAGTATTGTGCCATGCCGATGATCAAGGCCAGGTGTACGAGGTACCTGGGAAAATGAGGTGGAAGCAGGCGGGAGGAAGAGAGGGGGGTCGTTACGGAACGTAAACAGTACGAGTATATAAACGCCAATCGAAAAAATCTGCTGGATGGACCTCTGAGAAATTGAATGTGTATGCCTGGGACACCCGATCACATACATGTACCCAGCGCCACAAAACTACGGGTAACAGGGAAAATTATCGTGTTGTAGAAGCGTACGAGACGTGGGGTTTCAGTCTTTAGATCAACACTGCGTATTAACCCTGTTGGGACTTGAGAGCGAAAAAGAGGAAAACAAAAATGACGATTACAGCGTCGGAAGTACGAAGCCGCCCGGGCAACTGGGGTACACAGGGTTATCGTAGATGGAGAACCCAACTTTTCAACGCAAGAGTTGCACGACACGCGCGCTGCATTGTACTGTCACGAGGGACCACAGTAAATAGGACCAACTATTGTTAGCAAAAATAGGGAACTATATACTAAGTATAGGTTTTGGTGTCTACAGTAGATCCTATTAACTATGGTCCCCCGTAATACTTATACGGCGCGCTCACACCATAGACGACGGTTGAGAAGACCATACCAGGTAATTGTCATTTAGTTTGTCGCTACATCTGAGTCCCCAAAAAAACGGGCGTAAAACTCGTTGAAATCGGAGACGCGAGGATTGTTGTCGCTTGTTATCTCCGTCCGCAGCTGGGGACTACAAGAAAACCTCGTGTTCGGAACCCGTACTAAACAAACAACGCAGTGATGAAATCGATCAATCACAGCGCGCAAGCTGCCCTCGAGAACAAGGACATCAAGGCGGCACCAGTAGCACTACGAGTAGTAGTAGCTGTACCTGCAGCAGCGGGCGCAACTGACTGTACTTCATCCAACAATCTCGGTTAAGTATTTACGTCCGAGACAACACGCCGTCGTGAAGCCTTAGACCTTCCATCGATAAGTATTTGACACACTCGTATATCTCAACAGTTTTCAGCTTCTTGATTGCATACGTAGCAAAAAAAAGAAAACCCGCAGCAAAAAAAGAAAATGAGCTCAGTAAAGGTCGCCAAAAAGTAGCGCGAACCTAAAGCATGTGTTTTCGCTTGTTTCGAGGGTGTTCCACCAGCTCCTATCTAATACAAAAAAACAAAAAATGACAGCTGTAAGATCGAAGGTTTGTCGAAAACTCAGCAAGCTTACATAGAACTGCACTAGGTTTGGGGGCAAACTCCTTGAACTTAGAGGAGGCGATGCGGTCTTCAATTTGTGTCTAAAAGTGCAGTCAAAATCGCTTATATGGTGCATGCAGTCCATATCTCACCGAGGATGTCGTTGATGATGTATGGTTGGTTGGACATGATCTCGTGGACGATCATCCCGAAGATGCCCATCTGCGCCGCGCGGCCGTTGTTGAGTTCGATGGCGCGCTTCTTGAGCTTGGTCTCCTCGTCAAAGGCATCCCACTGCTTCTCGAAAGGGTTGATGCGAGACATGTCGCCGGGGAAGGATCCCTCCTTCTGCTTCATCACGAACAACTCAAGGAAGCCAATGAAGATGACGATCTGAGCGACGCCAATGGGGCCCATCTGTAGTGGCAGTGACCCACAGCACAGCAAGCAGTCATCGCAGGAGACATGGGCACGGAGAGAGCGATTAGAACGAGGGCAAACCCTTGCATTGTGGTTCGCGCACTCAATTATCTTCAACTACTTATTTCTAGCTGTATTTGTTTCCCGAGGAATTCTTCCACTTTATTAGATTTATTGGAGCCTGTCCTGTGACCATGGAATTGGTTTTGGCGACGAGTTAAATGTGAGAACCAGTGATGGGTATTTACCGCTGACTGGACAAGTTATTTACCGGTACAAAAATTCAGCTTTTCGCATATCTTTTCGGCAATCACCTCAAAATCGGGGACGTTCAAGAAGCATCCCCGGGTTCATACTTTTTCTCTACAAATCAACGTAAAATAAATCTGCTACGAGTACATACGACCAAAAGCACGTTTTTCATGTGTTGATATGTCCAGCACGTACTCATAAGTAACGTGTGCCCTTACATTTGTTGTAAGCTATGACGATATATTCAACCATCCGACAGGGTTTGTGGAGGACGTGAGGCCGTACTGTTTAGAGGCGTTTTTATTTGGGGGCCTTGGGCCGCCGATATTACCGCGTTTTTTTCTGTTACCTATCGCCCAATGTTTTGTCACCGGTAATTACACGTATATACAGGTAATATCAATCCCTAGTGACAACAACCACAACTCAGCAGCCCGGGCTAACGTGTGCGGCCGATGATGCACGTAGTCTACTCAAATGTATCGGCACGCATACACTATGCTGTACAGACGCATTTTGGTCTAACTCCAAGCAATCTGTCCCCCACAGAATTCGGGGTATGGTGTAGTTCTAAACGGGTCAAGTCCCGAAGGGATTAAATGGTAGATGGTCAACCGTGGGTGGCACTATTAATAGCACTATTACTTTGGACATGTGCTATTAACAGTAATGAGGAACAAATATTGTTGTTCTGCAGTAAAAATAGGGGAAGAAGTGTAGGTTTTGGTGTAGGACCTGATTATTTTGGTCCCTCGAAATACAGCAGTATACTACTATCAAACCACCCTTCTATGTTACTACTCAACACCGCACGTAGTAGGCGGTCCAAAGACAAGATTCTCCGTAAATAAAACAAAGGTATAATAGGCATATATCATGGATCGACAGCTATGAAAACAAATGAAAGCAGTTGCTACTGCTGGTCTTTGCACAGCGAAGAGAGCTTTCACGCCTGAGCGGAAGTGTCTACTAGCATTGTACTTCGTACTGCTGTACATGACCAACCAGGACGCCAACGCCGCAGCATCAAATAGTCAAAACAACCACTGGTTTTAAGTAATGCGCCGACACTACGAGTATTTATAGTGCGACATAATACAATAGCACTACTGTAATGTACCAGGTACTCCGTGTACCAGTAGATGTAAACGAACAATGCAGCTATTGTAAATACGTAAAACGTTGAGGAAAAATATGCAACCCCTGTGGAACCAAAGCGCGAAACACGTGACATTTTTTACCCACACCCGCCGAAGGATATAAAGACAAAATAAAAACACCCGAATTCCATCACGTTAACGTTATTACCTTGCTGAGGGCGCCGAGGCCGTTAGGCATGTCCGCGAAGGACTGGTCGTTAGAGATGGAGAGCATGCCCGGGAGACGTACGTTCTCCTGGACGATGTGGCCCAGGATGGCGAGCATACAGATGCGGCCGTGCTTGATCTCCACGTACCGGAGGCGTTCGAACCTCTCTTGGTCGGCGTTCTCCAGCCAGTAGAGAGGGTCCCAGTAGCCAAGCGGTGCCTGCACACCCAGCTCGTTCTCGAACGACATCTTCATCGCGGAAGAGGTCTTGGCCCGGGTGGCCATGGCGGCGCCGTTAAATGCGCTGAAGAATAGATAAAACAGATAACAAAAGAAGAGCATTAATTAGGTTGTTGCGTAATGGATCAGGGGAGCACGGGAAAAAGGACACGCCTTCGCTCGTTTTTTCAGACCCAGGCAGAGGGTCGGGTATAATAAAACTAAGTAACAACAACGAAAAAAGAAAGGTACAGAAATCCCACCTACAAGACGAGCATTAATTATTAGTCCAATAAGTTGCGTAATGAATCACAGAGGGGCACGGGGAAAGAATACACCCCCTCGCATTTTTTTTGAGACCCAGACAGGGGGTGGGATACACTAAAAACAAGTAAAAAAACAAAACAAAAACTAACAGGTATTGTTTCAATTTGTACAGAAATCCCACCCCACTGGTTTCTTTTTCTTTCTGACCTTGTGTGGGAGTGTGGCATCGCTTTCCCCCCTTCTGGTGCACCCTTGCATGAATAGGAAAAACATGCTACGGCGAGGCAAGCTCTCAGAGACACCATTCGCACGATCCGTACCAGGTATACTAGCCACGAGATTATGATAATGGTGCAGCAACAGCGGGCATTCAATTGAGCACTTAGGTACGCTGGTATCTTATCTGAAAGCTTTACTTTGTGGGGGGGAGGAGTCATTGGAGTGTCCGTCCAACATGTATAAGTAGAGTATCACGTTTGTGAAGTACCAGGTACACTTTTAAGTATGAATTAAGTGATAACAGCATGCGGCAGGTGAGGTGTTCGCTGGAGCGCACCTTACCAGTATACATGGTATATTACGAGTATCTCTTTCGTACCAGTACCATGTAAGGCACGTCATTCGTGAGCGACAGAGACCACAAAAAAAAATGGGGTAGGAGACTAAACCTGTTCCAATGGCAGGGCAGGCATATCAACAGCAGCGAGGTTGACTAATCCCCCGCTGAAGTTGGTGGGCCAAGAATCTATCAGATACAACTATACCTGGTACATGAAAAATGAAATTACCCAACATAACGGAGAGGTTTTCGAAACATGACGTACGTACAAAATGATATTTATATTGCCAGTATATCGTCATGCTTGCACAACGTACCCGCACCACACCCTCAAGGGCCAAACACTCGGTACCCATGCATGCCCCCATAAAGGTTATTTTACTGTACCTAAAGACTTTCCAAAGCATAGCATTCAAGCACAGGTCACTCCTAAAGTTCGCGACAGATGTTAAGAATCTCTTATTTTTGGCCAGACTGGGATTCATATGTCAGACTGGGTGTGCCCCACACTAATTTCAGTACATAGAGGTCAAATTCTTATTTTCCCCCCCAAATTTCAGCCTCAAATTCTTAAGGATCAGATTCTTAACATCTGTCGCGTACTGTACTCGTATAGCGTTCGGGTAAGGGTTACACAGGGTTCGGGTCGGGGGGAGGGTTCAGCGCCATGATAAGAGTTATTAAAACCTATCACAGGTACATAATAACCGTATGGGGGCACGACTTGCGTGTCCCCATAGGAGGGCACATAATCGCTTCGCCGCAACATGACATTCTTGGGAATGTCAGCGCTGAACACGTACTACTATATAATACTGCTAAAATATCAAAATATCTCACCACTCTGGGCGAAATGTAAGGACCGTTTGGTCATCACAAAAGTTAACATGCTCTGGTTGGTGCCAGGTACCAGATATTATACCCTAACGGCCCTTATATTTCCGTCCTGAGCGGTTATACCGGTGTACCTGGTACACGAAAGTAAGATACAAGCAACTTGTAGTTTTGGAATATAATACCTGGTACGTACATGTCAAACCTGGTAATGTTTTCAGGTTGAAGATAAGGCAGCCTTCCCGCTCTAAAATGGACTCGATGGGGCTCCCCGAACAATTGAGGCAAGAAGAGCAGCACCATCAGCCAAGTTTGTTTGAACAAAAACGGGACTGACGACGAGTAAAAATGAGAAAAATGCTGTAGAATCAGCAGATGGTCACTCGTAGGCGTGGTGGGATGGAAGCCAGGCACTCCAAACTTTAATGACTGGTAAAGGACTCGCATACGCGAATGTAAATATTTGAACCAACAGCGACTATACCAGGTATAACACTCGCACCCGATTTAGTACGGCGCACAGAGCACACATCACATGTACTGCTGTACTGCGTACGACTTCCACACAAGTTTGGAGGCCGCAGCGGCTAGGAATTGCCGCCACGTCTGAAAAAACGCAATTCCACTGCTACTACTACTACTACTACTACTACTACTATTAATACTACTACTATGATACTACTACTACTACTACTAGAACTACTACTACTACTATAATACTACTACTACTACTACTACTACTACTACTACTACTACTACTACTACTCGTAGTACATATAGTAAGTGCTGCTGTAACGTGCGTGTCACAACGATTGAAAGGACCGAAAAGAGTACTGGCACTTGTGCGTCACAACGAAACACGACTACGCTCAGGTCGCAGCAGTGCCACAAATACCTGATATCCTGATATACCAGGTATACTACTGCTGTACACATACATACAGGGTGCACATGGTATAATACGGTATACCAGGTATCGATCATATGCTATCATATTCAACACGTATTAATAGTACCTGGCGTGACATCATACTGGTAGACGACGATGACATTGATACTTCCCAGATGCGGCTATACGATAATTATATACCAGTCGTACTTACCAGTGTGCTCGAATGGCTTCGAGTCCAGCAAGTCTAGGCCTATAGATGTCGTGAGAAACCCGCGCAGACCATTTATATGAGTACTGCCGTCGCAACAAGGTTTCGTGCGTGCTCACGAAAACAGAGTATTGGGCAAGGTTTGGCCAGCGATTCTGTTGTCTGCAGCTGGTTGTCTGTTGTACCAGGTATATTATACTCGTAGCGCTTGATACTCATGGACGTATATATGATACTTGTACCAGGTACCAGTACGTAGCAGGTACCATGGACACGTCCATAAATGTAAGGACCGTTAGGGTATTCATATGAAAACTCAAGCGGTGCTTACATTTTCGGACAGATAAACATGTATATTTCGAGGGCACAATCACCACTGCTGCATTTACTCACAGGGAACGGCACACGTTGCCCAAGAGGTAATACCATGTCGGGCGTCATCAACAGCAGACTAGAACGTAAACGGCGATATGCGAGTAGGGCTCGCGAAGACATTTCAGCCCCAGAGGCTCGGATTGTACGAGCATACGACCATACTCGTCAGCTTGTATTGTGAGGGGGTGATGACGTTTCGATACTATTAATACGTAGTCAGCACCCAGTACTGCTGACGCTAAGCCACAATCACACTTGAAACATCTGATGCAATAGAGACAAGGGCACAGACGCGGGCTTCCAGCACGCATCCTGAAACACACGGGCCATGACCTATGTCAGGCAGACAACGATCGCTCGTCATGCACCAGGCACGAGTACACGGCACCCTCTCATGTCATACTCCAGACTCGAGGTAGGAGCACAGCAGCGTGCAGCGTGCGGCGCAAACTCCAACACACGAAACATGCCGAAAATTAAGAGGCTTGGTTTCTTGAAGCAGAAAGATCGCAAGCCATTACAACATCCCACGAGCCACCAGAGAGCGGTAAACCTCGGACAACGTACAGTATGAGCAGCCTATATAGCAGAGGCTTGCCTCACCCCCGCCACGCCTCGAGGTAGTTGCCATATGGCTCGTCAGGACTACATGCACCACACGACGAAAGCTCACAAAAATTCATAATTTCTGATTTCCAACATGTACCCTATTTATCTTCAGCGACGCAGTTTTACGCTCACCTGGGGGTAACGAACGCCTGGGCGCCCGCCAAGCAAGCAGCAGCCATCGCGATGCACTTCATGTTTGCTTTGGGTGCTGGAGATGAGCAAAACAGAGTTACGAGGAGGAGACGCGGGAATCAACTGGAGAGCACCAGCTCATAGGCGGAGGCGTGTCGTCCAACGGGATAGGGGATGTTGCGGTGAAACCCCTTTCGGTTCATAGTACAAGATGTGTAGGTTTTCGGTTTCGGGTCGTTGATTCGCTACGAGTACGAGTATATTCGTTCTGTTCGTTTTACGTCGGTTGTCGGTTGGCAGTTTGGCATTAGGTGTTAGGTTTCAGTGTGTGGGTTAGTCGTTCGCCAGCCCGTTGCAGTTGGCGGTGTTCGCTGTCCGGTGTTGCTTCGCAGACTCCGCAGTCTCCGCAGACTCTTGTGTCGGTATCATATGTGTTCGTTTGTCGCGTTCTTCATGGGTCCGAGTGCAAGGCTCGGATTGCCGACTGTATGATTTTTTTATTTATGTATTTTTTAAAACGTCAGCTGTTGACTGTATGATTTTACATGATTCTTGAAGGTTGAAGGAATACATATGATACCTGGCATGTGTGAAATTCTATACGAATGCGTACCTGGTACATGTATCATGCATGCTTGCGGGTAGACCGTTATGGGGTGTGATATACATGCGCCCACAACGGCTTGGTACATAAAGCCGGCTGCAGTATACGAGTAGTGACTACATGACATCATGTGTGTGTTCACTCGTTTTTGTGGTTTGGGACGAAGCAAGGCTCCTCCTCTGCCTTCTGCCACAAAATAAACTCCAACTCAGGGAGCCTTCTTGACAACGACTTAGGACGGATCTTCCAGCGGTCGGTTCACGATTTCGCCGGCTAGGAAGCACTTCCGAGGGTGGGATCAAGCCACGGGCGTAGA
>JAYJME010001148.1:0-17631 GCA_036873775.1 Costaria costata
TACCACGCAATTCGTTTTTGTTTCCCCGTGCTCACCCGCTCCCCTGTTTCATACGGCACGAAGGGTTTGCAAAGTCTTTTCTGCATTTGCTTTTGCGCAAACTCTACCAGAAGTAAATTCACTTTTTTTAGGAGAGGTGAAGTATTTTTCATAAAACACTTTGACGCAAACACTTTAAGACTACTACTTATCTTCTCAATCGGAAACGAACCAAGCAGTCCTCTCACCGGCGCTTTACAGGAACCTCACGATCGTGCGGAACATCTCTTCGTCCTCAAACTTCAGCAGCGTAGCCACGGCGCCGCCAAGGTCGCTTCCATTCTCCGGCTCTCCTCCGCCGCCACCACCTTCGCAGCCGATGCCATCAACGCCGCCGGACCCCGCCCGTCGATCGCCGACATTCGGTGATGGTTCCTCGCGCTCGCCTCGCCCCGCCTTTGCCGTTGCCGCCGACGCCCCCACTTCAGCGTGCGACGGTACGGCACCGCTGCCGCCCCCACCGTCGCTGTCAAGCGCCCGCTTCCTCTCCCCCCCCGACCCACTACTACTATTAATACTACTTCTCCTCCCTCTCCTCGTTTTTTTTTTCTTTCTCCTCATTGTTTGGGAGCGAGCGAGGCACAGGAGCAGCAGCCCCCGGCGGCGCCAGGCCCTGTTGGCGGGTGCGTTCACCAGCATCTCGAGCACGCGGTCGGCGTCGGCCATGAAGCCCCGCCCTTGCCGGACGTGGTGGCCGACCAACTCGGCCGCGGTCTTGCCGTTGTCGTCTAGCTCGGACTCGTCGGCGCCCCACTTCATTAGGAGGTCCACCGCCTCTGCACAGCCTTCTGCGCAGATGTCCTTAGCCGCGCAGTGGAGCGGCGATTTGTTTCTGCGGATGACCCCTCCGTCTTCTTCCTGTGGCGCCCGGACGGGTAGCGCCAGAACGGGGGCCCCGTGTCGCAGTAGCGCGCGCATGGAATCGAGGGCGAGGGATCCAGCGGCGCAGTGGAGCGGGGTGGTCCCATCTTCGGCTGTCTGCACGGTGACGCTGGCCCCGGCCTCGATGAGGGCACCGACAGCGCCCGCCTGGCAGTCCCCCGCGGCGTGGTGCAGGGCGGTCATGCCGGTCGCTTCGGGGGCGGCGTCCAAATCCACGCCGTGCCGGGCGAACTCCCTGATCGCCTTGACCTTGCCAGATCTGGCAGCGACGCTAAGCGCAGACATGTCCCTGAAGCCGGTCATGTTGTGGTCCGCGCCGGCCGCCAGGAGGGCGCGTATCGCGGCGGCAGTGTTGCTTTCCGTGGCCGCACAGTGGAGGGGGGACTGTCCGTCATTATCCACCGCGTTCTTGGCCGCCCCGCGCCGCAGGAGGAGGAGCAAGGCGTCACCGGAACCCGGGACAGAGGCCGCCAAGTGGAGGGGCGTGGAACCGTTGGTCATTCGGGCGTTGATGTCGGCTCCGGCAGAGAGGAGCAGGTCAATGAGGGCTAGGTCGTCCCTGCCGTGGTAGAGGACGGTGTGCAACGACGTCTGGCCGCCTGAGCCAGCGTCGTTGACGTCCACTCCGTGATTCAGCAGGGCTCTCACGACTTCCAGATTCCCCATGAGTGCGGCCGCGTCCAGCGCGGATGTGTCGTAGCTATCGATGTAGCGCACGCTGGTGTCCGCGCCCGCGGCCAGTAGTATCTTCACCACGTATAGAAGGCCGAGCGTCGCCGCCTTCACGAGGGGAATCGTGTCCAGGCGGTCGTGCATTTGCTCGGCGATTTTTTCGCGGTTAAACCTGGCATTTCGCATGTCCTCGATCAAATCCATGCTGCAACACGGCCACGTTCTTCGTTGGAAACAAGCAAGCAGCCACGTCGCTGCCCACAACTCGCCCGCCTACCTTTCACGAGTAGGAGCCAACCCGTACGAGTGCGAGCATGTTGAGACGCTGTCAGACCACGGAGAGTTTTTAAAAATGAGGGGGGGGGGGTTGTAAAATAACACGTTTCCATAACCGCCTCATTATTCTTGTAACACCTTTCTTGCACACCATACGTACCAATGAGGATGTACACATATTGAAGAAAACATACCAGAGACCAGAGTGCTGGGTGCCGGTACAGCAGTAGTACTGCTGTACTGGTACTGCTGTACTACTGTAAGGCTTGTTACAGGTTGTGGGCAGTCAGCAGTGGATTGACTGCTTGATTGGCTAGCTTCTTGCTCCCGACGAGACCCCTGTCGCAGCATGGAGGGTCTGATCGACTTGATGGAGTCAGCCAACTTCAACTGCGAAAACACCGCGGAGCTGCTCAGGCAGGAGGAGTGCAACGACCGCTTGGGCATGACTCCCCTCCTCGAGGCGGCGACGCTTGGCCTTCTCCCCGAGTTAAACGACCTCGTGGCCACGGGTGAGGATACCAGCATCCGCTACGGTAGCCAAGAATTGTCTTTGCTAGACGCGGCCGCTCTCATGGGACACCTAGAAGTCGTTAGAGTCCTCCTGGAGCACGGGGTGGACGTCAACAGCGCCGGTCACGACGGATTCACGGCGTTGCTGTGCGCCGTGCAGTACGGCTGGGCAGACCGGTTAGAAGACGTCATCGACCTGATCCTCTCCGCCGGAGCTGACATCGACGCACCAACGGCCAACGGCTTGACGACCCTTCACTTGGCGTCCAACCGGCGGGATTGCGGTGATCTGTCGGCCTTCCTCCTGCAGCGCGGAGCGGCCAAAGACGCCTTGAACGGCAACGGCCGCTCTCCCCTTCACACGGCGGCCGAGTGCGGCAACCTCGCCGTGACGCGCGCCCTCCTAGCCGCCGGCGCCGACACCACCCTCCGCGCCCTCGACGGTTTCACAAAGAAGACGCCGTTGGACGTCGCTGCCCGCTCTGGCCACGTCGAGGTGATCAAAGAGCTCGCGCGGCACGGCGTGGACCTGGATGCCGCCCACGATGAGACTGGCTGCACCGCCCTGGACCATGCCGCGCGGAAGAACCATGTGGGCGCCGTCAACGCCCTCGTCGAGGCCGGGGCCAGCATCACCGCGAAGGCACTCGACAGCGCCACGTATCTCCTCGCCGTTGAGGCGATGGTAACGCTTCTGCGGCACGGGGCCCCCGTCAGCGGAAGGGTGACGCAACAACAAGACGGCGAAGTCTCCCTAAGGATATTGCCGACGCTCCACATCGCGTCTCGGCGGGGCGGCGCGCCGGGCGCGGTGGAGGCGGTGGATCTCCTCCTGAGGTGGGGCGCAGATGAGTCCGAGTTGGACTACAGCGGCAAAACTGTGGCGGAGGTGGTGGGCGCCGACGTGTCTCCTCCACGCAGATTCACGGCGCCGACAGGGCCTGGCGCCGCCGCGGACTGGTGCTCTTGTGTCTGGCTCGCAATCGAACCGTGCTGAGGAGGAGGAGAAGGACTGGGAGTGGGAAGGGGAAGGGGAAGAGGGCGGAGAAGAGGAAGAGGGCGGGGAAGAGGGTACGTGCGAAGGATGGCGGTGGAGGCGGCAGCGTCGATGGCCCCGTCCCGTCGCCCGCTGATGTAAGGGAGGTGACGGCAGGGAGAAGCAAGCGCGGGAGAACGCCATCCAAGATCGACGGCGGTGGCGGCAGCGGCTGCAGTGGGGGTAGGGGCGGGGGGGACTCGGAAAACAGTGACGACTTGGATTTCGTCGCGACTAGGCTGCTGGAGTTCGAGGAGGAGGTTTTTTTTCGAACGATCATGAGGTTCCTCTAAAGTACCTGTGAGAAGACCTGGTTGGCGGCGACGATACAGATAGTTGGTACCGCTGTACCGGTTTTGTTTGGGTGATGCGAAGTACTGTTGTTGTACTCAAAACCCAGCCTCCCTCCCCCCCCTCCCCCCACCCCTCGGTCCTTCCGTCGTACTAGTTTGTTTAAGTATATTAATAGTAGTGCCTGGTAGGTGCAAGTTACGTTCAGCAGTCTACTACTCGTATATGCTGTCCATTTCCGAAAGAGCTATTTTATACCAGGTACGAAGTATCGGGTTAAGGGATTGCTGCGCAAGCTGGGAGGGGCGCGGTGCGGAGGTTGTGTTGCTTCTTAACGAGCGGACAGCAACAGCGCACAGCGAGATCGGCTCTCGGCGCCTCACTCGCAGACCACCCAGCTATCAATAGTGTCTGTGTGGTGTGTTTTTCGGGTAACTGTTGTTTCGCTATTATCATAATAGTCTCAGCCCAACAGACTAAACACCTTAACATATTCCTGGGTTTCACCTACGTCTTTTTATGATGTTGCATTGTGCCAAGCCGACGGAGACGGCGGGTCGGGATGGACGAGACGTAAGAAAGAGCAAGCACCCCACCTTGCCCTGCCAGTCTGTCGCGCGCGTCTGCAGGGGTGACTGGCTGTGCAATTAAATAACTTTCACTTCGGTATATGTTTCCCCTTCACCAGTTCACTGCAGCCTACTACTGCTGTATGCTGCTGTCTACCGCCATCTACCGCCGTCTACTATTAATAGTTTTCCCATGCGAAGTGTGCTACGATAGAGGTAGCACTTTTAGGCTTTTTTGTTTCCGAATAACGGGGCCTCTTAACCCAAACTCGTCCGAATGTCATTCTATTTAGCAACATGATTTTTTTTAACGCCTAGTCCATGGGTTTCTCATCGATCTGCTCTAAGATCTTCCAGTTTACTCAAAAACAATTTTCGGGCGTGATATGGAGCTCCTAAAGTGATGAGCCTCAGAACCAACATCATGGAACAACACCTCTATCGTAGCATGGGTCATGCTACTGTCTTCCCCTGCCTAGTATTGCAGCTTGTTGCGCTGTCTGCTGCCGCCGTCTACTGCGCTTCTGTCCACTGCTGTCTTGACGCCGTCTACTATTATAGTTGCTGCCTACTGCAGTTTACAGTTGTCTACTTCCGCTTTCTACTTCGTATATATATTGCTGTCTGCTGTTGCCCACCGTTTCTTACTGCGGTCTGGTTTGTTGCTGTCTACGGCTGCCGACCGCTGCCTGCCAACCACACGCGCAGCTACTCTACTGGTCATGCGCGAATGGCAGCACGTGCGTTCGGGAAGCAATGGCTCTTCCCAGGCGATGCGCCCCTCCTGCCACCGCACAGTCAGCCAGCAACCCAGCACATGCAACACGCACATACTTCCTCTGACACATACCAGCACTACATATATATGTATGTACTCGTAATGTCGGTTATGCTAACATGTTCGACGCCTCCTGAGAGCGATTTTTTTAATTTTTATCTTGGGGCGTTTTTTTAGTTGAAACCTTTCACACCTCGGACAGATCATCGATTCCCACTGCATGATCTAGATTTTTCAGGGAATATCTATTTCCTGATCTCTAAGATCTATCTGTGTTGCCGGGTGGGAGCCGTATAATCTGCATGATCTGGCACACATGTTTCCCGGGTTTTGCATCTTGTACGGCACAGATCTTGCACATAATGTCACAACGGCAGGTCAGTGTCTAGATGATCTAGATCATGATCTGTCCAAGATGTGAAACTATCTTTGTTTCTTTTTTTTTTTTCGCGCATTACCCCACATGGGCCAACGGCCGACAAAATATCTGTCGGCCCAAAAATGGCGGTATTTCGCTCCTTTCCGGAAAACAGAGAAGAAAATGGAAAACCGGAAAGATGGCAAAAAAACGCAAAAAAAATATCTTTGTTTGCGCTTCATCACTAATTGACGTTATCTACGTCTCGTTCGAAACCACTTGGTTACGCGCCCCCCTCTGTTGATCATGAAAAAGGCAAAACTCGTCAAAATCCGGCCGAAAATGATACAAATTGGTAGAAATCGATCGGTCTAAATTTTGGTCGTTTTCGACCCAAACATTCTCAGCAAGTGTGACTCGACTTTTTTTTTTGTTTTCCAATGGGCGTCTTCATGATTTTATAGTTTCAACAAACCTAACTATAGCATCGCATCGTGAGCACCTCCGGTGGGGAGATAAGATCTGCACCCCATAACCGACTTTACTTATATATGTGTCAGAAGAAGTATATGAATTTGGTAGAGCTCCTCCCCCCGCGTTGCATACGCTGTCGACATGCACAGAGAATTGCCTTTGTTTCGTTTTTGCACGACCCCCCCCCCCCCGCCGCCCCGCCCCGCCGACGCCATCTCCCCGCCCGTCCCCTCTCGTGTTCGGAAAGCCCAAGCCGCGCGCGCGCTTGCCCGTCAGGCAATGCGCCGGACACCACCGGCCCTGCAAGAAGATGAGACATCTTCTCTTTGCTGTTGTTGGCGACAAACGAGGAGCAGGGGGTGAGGGCAGGGCGGGGGTCGGTGGCCAGGACGCCCAGCACCCTCGAATGGGTACCAACCATGACCGGTCTCTCTCTCGCCTGGTCCCTCACGATTTACGGTTTTGGTGGATGATTGCGTTCCCTTAACTAGTTACGGTTGTGGTGGATGATTGCACTCTTGAACGTAGCTTGCTGTAAGCCGTCGTTGTGGCACGTGAGCGGGGTGACGTGACCGTATTTCACGCATCTACCAGAGCGTTACGTATACTGCGCTAATACTAACGGCACAACGGGTATGACTGGGCGCGGGCGGCAGGCAGTTATTGCTGTTCTGCATTTTGCTGCCAGTTTTTTTTTCTTTTTTTTTGTGTTTTTTCCTGGCAGGGGGGTCTACGTATTATACGTTGCGGTCCGCGGTGCCGGCCGGGGTTGGGACATCGCTGGCCGGGTTTGTTTGTTTCGTTTTTTGATGTCCATGTAGGGGTTTCGATGGTGGCGCATGCGGGGGGTAGGGTGCACAGTGTCGCTGGACCCATCACGATAAGCGCATTGGTACTGTAATACTTCTATAGGCATTAAGGGTTTCGATGGTGGCGCATGCGGGGGTAGGGTGCATAGTGTCGCTGGACCCCTCACGATAAGTACAGTGAGTGGTAACACTTCTATATAGACATTAGTATTGTGGTATCAATAGTGTTATTAGTGCGAATTCATGAACAGTGTTTGGTTATAGGTAATAGTAGTAGTAGCAGTAGTGGCAGCAGTAGGATAAATATCAATAATAATAGCTCCGCTGATACTTCGATTGGAGAAATGGGGTTGGTGTTGCTGTCTGGCGTCTCGGTCTTCAATCAAAATCAAAAGCCCTGCCTCGTGCTTCTCGCGAGGTTCTGTTTTTTTCGTGGCAGCGGCTTTTTCTTCCTCTCGGAGATCCAGCCAGTTGTGCTGATGCCATACGCGTAGGTGTTCCCTAAACGTATAGGAGTATTAGGATAGTCTACTCGTACGTGTACATTGAGCTTCCACGTCGATCACTCAATAAAAAACAATCTTGAGGTACGACACGACACATACTTTCGCAGAGAGCTTTTTAGTCATAAATCACTTAAAATTGTTATGGATTTGTTTTTTCCCGGAGTATTATGCAGCACGCGGTCTCACAGGAGAAATAAATCATGTTTTTTACGATGTTTTATTGTCTTTTATATTTCGTATTGATTGGGGTTATTTCGTGCAGCATCTTGGAGAAGAAAAATATCCCAATTATCGTTGAGTTTGATAGGTGAAGGAAATCTCGGGGCGCATGTCGCGGGGTGGGGAAGCCGGCGCCGCGGGGGGTGGGGGGCGTACTCATTTGTTGCTTGCCTTAGTCATTTGACCATTGACTATGCACCCCTTTCGAGACGGAGCACCGTTCCTACTCCTAATAGAGACACCTCCAACAGTTGGGCGCTCATTACGTTGTTTCCATATATCACAAAGAAACTTTTTTATAATCCTATTCCCTTCCTGTTTGGCCGCCTGTGGCCATCATCTATCTCCAAAGACAGAACTCGTTTTCTTCTCGCTAACGTGAGGGGTGTGCAAATACCCCAGTTCCTCAATCTTGATGGCCTCTTACAGCAACGTCTATCGACGACTTGTCGCTGCAACTCATCGACTACAAGGTTTGCTGTAAGGTCATCTAGCTATCCCGTCACTCATAATGCGGTGTAATTAGTTGAACCGCAACTTACGAAGCATTGACTCAATAGGTTATGTACATTCTGCTTATTTATAAACACTCCCCCTCAACGCAAGTCGCAATGCATAAACGATGAATGTCCCAGGGCGATAGAACATAACTGAAGTCCTGATCATGACTAACGATCACCAGCACTTGTTGGAAGAGATCGAACCAATACTAAAGCGCCGACCATGGCTATCGACCGCCAGTACTTGTTGGAAGCAACGCTACTTCACTAGAACACTGACAATGTATACAAAACCATAAAGCTTGTGCGGTGTAACTCCCCCATTCCCGCGAAAATAACAAGTACAGACAAAAGGCAAAAAAAACAACCCCTACGGCTTGATCGTCTGAAACTTCTCAAATGCAGGCCCTGAATTCGCTGATCAACTTGAGGAGGTAGCACTGCCTTTGCTTACTGAGATGCTTGGCGCCAATGTCAGCAAACTGGTCCTCTGGCTTCACATGTTTGACGGCGATTCTGCCCTCCTTGACTAGTTCCTGGATGAAGACGTACCATAGAGCTACGTGCTTAACTCGCGAACTGTAGGTCCGATTTCCGGCGACGTGCAGAGCCGAGGTGTTGTCGATATATAGTGGTACGCTGTCGATTTGGGTGTCGAATCCCACTTCCTTCATCATGTGAGAGCAGAACACCGCTTCCTTCATCGCTAGCGCTGCGGCCACGAGTTCTGTCTCCATAGTGGATTGCGCTGTCAGCCCCTGCAGCCCCACCTCAAAGGTGTTTGGAGTTATTTCACCACTATCCCCGGCGGAACAGCTTTGGATGGTCGTCTCGGCGTAGGCATATTCGACGACAGAGTCTGCTCCGTACGTCTCATGCGCGATATCCGGCAGGGTTTCCTTGGTACAGAGCCTCAGCCCTCGGAGCTCAGACAGCGCGGGCCCGGTGGCGATCGCCGCTAGGTGAGCAGAATGTGGACAATTGTGAGCGCTACGCCTCAAAAGCGATTGTGCTGCAGTGCCGGCACGCGTATCATAACCGCAGGAGTCGCTTCTACACACGAATGTCCCCGCTGTTGCAGCGGCTGTGATGCAGCCAGTCGTGTTTCCAGGGACGCTACCGCGGGTGACACCGCCTGCTCCTGTGGTTCGAGAACAACCTCCTGCGAAACTCCGTCCGTAGGCTCTACTCCAGGCATCGCCCCTTTTTGCGGTGGTCCTCCAGCTCCTCCGTCCAGTGTGTTCCTCCTAGTGATCTCGATGACCCGCTCCAAGAGTTTAGCCACCGGTGGATTGTCTGAGAGCCTGCCCACGGCGATATGGTCAGCAGAAGCACCGGGAAGAGGTTCCAAGACGGAAGTGTAAGAGCGAAGATCGCGCAGAACGTCGTCGTCTGTGATGTAGTTGTGGTCGTCCATGCCGTTGATTGACGGATTAATCTGTTGCTTCCAACGGTGGCGCGAATAGGCGTGATGGTGTCTCGATGAAGATGACGTTCCGGCTCTTCATAATGCGCCGGGTGGCCGGATTGTACACTCGATAGCTCTTGCTGCTGTTGCTGTACCCAACCAGTTGTCCTTCCGCCGCCTTTGAATCAAGTTTTTTGGAGTAGTAGGTCTCAATATGCACGCAGGCCCGGGCACCGATGACTCGAAGAAGTCTCAGATTCGGCTCCGTTCCGAGTAGTATTTTGTACGGAGACTGCATGCCGATCGCAGAGTGTGGCGCCCTGTTGCCCAGAAACGCCGCCGTATACGTCGATTCTGCCCACAGAAACTTTGTCAGTCCGCTGTCGGCAAGCATACACTGCACCATATCTTCAAGAGTTCTTCCAACGCGCTCGGACATGCCTATTTGCTGCGGTGTGTTGGTGCTGGTGTACTCGAGCGACACCCCCGTCTGAAGGCAGTAGTCCTGGAACTCCTTGTTGGTGAATTCACTTCCTTTGTCCACCCTCAACCGCTCGACGCGGAAACCACTTGGACTTACCACAGATTATTCGAATACTTTAAATGAGCTGAGAGCGTCGTGCTTGGACTTCAGCAAGTAAATCTCCGTCCACTTGGTGTACTCGTCGGAAATCTTTGTGATGTACTTGTAGCCTCCGAGGGCCTCTGGGGTTAAAGGTCCCATCAGGTCCGCGCAAACGAGTTGGAAGGGGAGTTTACCGTAACCTTTTGATCGGCGGTCTTGGGATGTAACAGCTCGTGACTCTTGCCCACGGCGCACAATTCGTAGTCTGGCACAGGCCCGTCGAAACTCACCCCGTTGTTATCAAGGTTTTTCATAAGGTTTAAGCTCTTGTGGTTTAGGTGTCCTAGTCGCCGATGCCTTAGATTGGCGTTTGCCGCAGCCTGCATTGCAGCTCCGGCCCGTTGCCACCACCGGCGAGGTCCAGCGAGAAATAATAAAGTCGTGCCCCAGCTCTTGGAGCGGAAACATGTGGTTGTGTGTTTCCAGCCTTGGATTGGTCATGTCAAAGATCGACACCACACCGTTACGCGCAGCTTGCTTGACAGAGAACAGGCTACGCCCTAGATCAGGCACAATCAGACACGAAAGTTGAATTAACCGTCGCACTCCTTTGTCGTCGATGACGTGACCCTGGAGCACTCCCTGCGCAGTATCACTCAACTCCCCCCCCCCGGCGGTTGAGATTTTTCATGGCACGTCCAACACCTTGTACGCTTCCAGTCTGTTCCGAAATTCGGGGATGATAGCATCGTCGAAATAATGTCCCGACGCGCCACTGCCCACCGGCACATTTACGGGGTCGTTACTGCAGCCTGTTCACGGCCCCGCGGTGGGACCGATGGCGAGAGCCGATCCGTCTTCCGTACTGAAGATGCCCCCAAAGACTTCGGGATTTCCATAGGTGTTCTTGACCATGCGGGAAAAAAGGGGGTTGCCAAACGAGAGCCACAGATAGTGGAGAAAAGCCACCATCACTAGAGCACGGGTAATAGCCGTCAAACCCCCGACGATGCGCTCTCGGAATCCCAGTTGCTGGGCCGGTTCTTCCTCGACCATGAAGAGCGAGTCACCAGTCTCTTCTCCGCTGACGCCGCCGAAAGATCCGAACAGCCCGCTGGTGTCGACTGGTTCGTCCGTGGGGCCGAATGGCCAAAATGCTTCCTCCGCCGTCGGCGCTTCCACCGCGGTGAACGAGATCGGGTGGTCGATGTAGTTAGCGACATAGTTGGCGTTACCGGCGTTTGCACTGCCGACACCATGCTGGGTGCGGCAGTCCACATCGCTACGAGTATGCGTAGTGCTCTTATGGAAAGAGTACCATTGATTTATATCTCCCTCTCCTCGCGTCTCCTGACCCTGCTTTTCCGTGGCGAGGAAAGTGCTGTTTCCGCTGATGTTGCTGACCCCCCGGATTGGGCCCACGCCGGTGCTCCTTCTTCAGGATGGCGCAGCCCTGCGTGACGTGTCCGAATCCTTTGCAGTAGTTGCACTGCACGTCACTGCTGGTGTACCCCACCACCTGCATGGCAATGCCGCGGCCTGCGATTGGCTTAGCGTTGACAGGGCGCGAGAGGTGTCGACGTACATAGTGTGCACCATGTGCCGAATGTCGTCCAGTCCAAAGTCCCGCCTCTCAAAGCTGTTGGTTGGTACCTTCTCGTACTCGGGCGGAAGGGCCTGGAGAATGATGTCCTCGTACCTCTCTTCGTGTACTGTCCGTCCTATGTCCTCGAGGAGGTCACGGCATTCGTCCAGAACGAAAAATAAGTCGTCCGGATCCTGGCCGGGCTCCATCTTTGCGTTGACGAGTTTCTCGTGGCACGCCCTTCTGGCCTCCTTAGTGTGACCGTTAAACTTCTCAGTCAGAGCCTTCCATGCCAGTTATCCATGCCCCGCTCCATCTTCTGGCCGGTTCCCCTCGAACTTCTTTACGGCATTGTTGGCGGAGACAGATATGGTGAGAAGTAGAACACTCCAGAGATCTTGGTTCGCCTGTAGCCATTTGTGCTCAGCGACAGAAATAAGCGTCGCGGTGTCAGTGTTGCCCAGAGTAGACGATGGCTGGTCCTTGCCTTGAAGCACTTCGAATATAGTCTTGCTATAGAGAGACAGGCAGACGCCCAGCTTGCTCTTGTATCCTTGAGACGACTCCTTGTTCCTGCCGGCGAAGGCGGGGCAGCTGTTAATGACCACCTGAGTGTCGTTGGATGCCACGCTCTCCATGACGACCACTCGACGCTAAAGCGGATATGTTCCTTTGAGGCACACGATATAGTAGATAAAAGACGAACCCGAGTCTCGGTCGCTGTACTGTAAAAAGCAAAGAAACAAAGAAACAAACAGACCTGAACAGACAAACAAAACTAACAAACCAACAGGCAAAGCAACAGACATACTCGCCCGAGTCCGTGCCGGAATATATACCTGGTAGTAGGTACAATATAGTAGATAAAAGACGAAGCCGAGTCTCGGTCGCGGTGCTGAAAAAACAAACACCTGCCCGAGTCTGTGTTGGGCCGCTGAATCGCGGAACCGAGCTGTGTCGTTGTCCTTTCTCCTCGAGCGTTATATTTTCGATCAAACGCTAACTCCAAGTATTATGTCAACAAAGTCTTCTTTCGGACTGTAGAGACCCGTTTTGGCGACTTTTCACGACACTCCAAGCGAGCAACATACGAAGGACACAACACCTAAGGCCCACCGACGCCTGCCCTTAGAACGCCAGGCTCTATACCCTATGATATTTGGGTCCTGCTCTTCCTGCATAAAAGAATTTCTTGTTGAACGAGTACTTCAGCAATAAAAAAGGGACCTCGCCTGCTGTCTGTGGGCAACGTTGCGGCCTGTACCCAAACTAGCAAAAAATGCTTCAGAATATAATACAACTCCAATCAGCGCAAGAGCTGCTCGCAGCTTGAACTCAGCTTGCACGGTCCGTTGTCGGCGGCGGGCAACGACTTCAACAACGGCGCCCACCAATCCCGGTGAGCAAGCGGAGCCTCTACGATATGATGTCACTTGTCACGATCGATGCACTGTATCTAGTATGTATTTTGCGACCCAGACTGCTCGTGCTGGCTCTCGAACGACTTTTTATTGCTGTACGCTCGAGAGGTGTCAAGAGTGAGAGGGGAGTAGCGAGGGGTGTGCGGTTGGGTCGCGTAGCTCGAGGCCCAGGGCTCCGTTGAAGCCGAAAGTTGTCCCAGACTGCTTGTGTGTGTCCGCTATCGATTCGCGCGGCATGGACGTCAACCTTGGGAGCGATTTGGGGGGCGAGTTGTCGTCGTTCGGAGCTTCTTTGTGTCATCGGACAGACAGACAAACGGGCAGGTTTCGAATTTTCGATCTAGATACCCTAGGTAAGCCTAGAAACTTATTATCATGGTTGCCATCCGACAATGTGCAGCATAATCTTCACATCAAAAATACTCCCAGATATTCCAGAAATAATACAACGAAAAACCAAGGGTGACAAAAAAATGTTTGTTATTTTTACAAGGTTCTGCGGCTTTTACTCCAAGACAAAAAAAATGACTAAAGATCCTTACTATCGGATTGTAATACCTCGTACTCCCGTCGAGAAGGTGGCAGGTTCATCCGGACCACCGGGACATCCAGACCACCGGGACCACCGGCCCTAAACTTGGCAACCTTAAACTGCCACAAATAAACTCAAACGCGAATCGCACACTACATGCCTATGGAGATGGACCACAAGAAAACGCGGCCGGCCATTGAAAAACCCGTTTGCGCGGACGGGATCCGCATAAAATGGCTGTACAGCTACTTCTGTAATGTTGTCACCAAGCCCATCGCCAATCGTTCACTTGCTCTGAAGAACCAGTACCATCAGGAGGAGCTGCAACGCCAGAACGTTACTTTCGCCTTTTACTAGTGACCCCGCATCTCAATAATGCATGCAGAATTCGACGCGAGTCGACGAGGGAAGAAAGTGCTGAACTCTTCTCGCGATCAAAATCAAAGCACGTACCGTAGTGGGGAGGAGGGAGAAGAGCCTGCTTAGTGACCCCGGATCTGACGTTCGACTAGGGAGGGAGAAGGAGAAAGACGAGTAAAGATAATAAATGGGAAGATTAAAAAAAAAAAAAAAAATGGCCTTCAACGTTTGATCACCCCAAACATTCCCAAAAAAAAAAGAAGAAAAAAACTCGGCAACAAAAGGAAACCTACTATGTACCAAGTCTTCCTCCTTTCCTGTTCCAACTTTCAGCTTTAATTATTTTGAGCTTGGTCTACTCCCTTTAATTTGTTTGTCTTTTGCTCCTTCCTTCTCGTTGTGTTCTACTAGTATAGCGCAGGTCGTCGGGGGTGTACCAGGTAGTGATATAAATGCGCCCCCCCTCAAGCGTACAACCATTTTATTTTATGTTCTGAGGCCTCTCACACGGGGAGCTCTATCAATAGAAACCAACCATTTTTATGGGTAGCGGGTTTTTGGTTGATACTTCTTCGGAAGCGCTCGGGGGGGAGGACGAGGCCAATGCGGGGAGAGGTGTTGGCCGGGTCAAGGGTAAATGGAGTAGCGGCAGTAGTAGTAGTGTGTTTGGGGAGGGGTTGCGACGTAGGGAGAAAAGCGGCAAGGAGGCTTTCCCTGGGGCGACCAATGGCAGTATCGACCAACAACATCGCACAACCTTCTACACGTTGAAAGATGCGCGTAGCAGTTACAAACCAGCCATTTTTATGGACAGCGGGTTCTTGGTTGAAATTTCATTGGAGATGCTAGAGGGGGGGAGCTCAGTCGCTGTTTAACGGATGAGATGTAGGGGCAATTTGGTTTCGGAGGCTTTTTGTGCGCGGAAAGGTTTGGGATGCCGTTCTTTTACGCGTTTACATTTCTACTACTGTTTTTTTCTTCGTCGTTTTTTGCGATTGACACACGCTGCACATTGTCAGATGGCAAACATAATAATAATAGTTGATACCCTTGTAACGACGGTCGCGTAACCTGCATGTACGACTATTCAGGGTGGGCTAGTGTTATAGTGGGCTGTACGCGTGTATTACAACTGTATGGCTAAAGATAGAAGAGAAGCTATTATATCTAAGATGTGCAATGCATTCATATTTTGAAGTATGGAACATGGAACCCTTCCAGCAGGCGTTACGTGTGCGGGGTGGATATTGGAGATAGGGGGGAGGGGGTGTGGGAGACTGCTGCTTTCGATGTTTTATGTTTCCCTCTCAATCCGAAAGGCAATACCACGGATTTAATCAAGAGAAACGCTGGTATCATCTAGAATAGAAGAAAAGCGCAGTGGACGCCCCCTGTTTTCTCTGGAGGAACACCTTCATACTACTTGCGGTTCAACACTCACGCAGCGTATAGCTGAAAACAAACAGCCACAGAGTAGGGGGGGGTTCGACTCAAGGCCAACCGAAACCATTCAGTGAGATACAGCGGGCAATACGGTACCTGATAGCTTATTTTGATGGTGGCGTAAACATACAATCATGGAGATGGCATATCAAACCGCCCTAGAGACGCGCCATGGGAGAACGATTTCCCCCCAGGGGCAGCAACATCGGATAGCGACGATTTGGTACAGCTAAAAGCCGAACTGCGGTGTTGCGATACCAGCTGGATGCGTCTTGACATCGTGGGACCGGGCCGGAGATAGGGCTAAGACGACTTACAACTTTTCGTAGAAGAAAAATCGGTTTTAGTTGAGGTGGAGGTTTGCGTTTATCGGTTTGCGGCACTGAACCCGCGGCGTTTCACTCCGTCACAAGGATAACCGTACCGGACTGAACCACAAAAGATGTAAATTCCGCACGGAACCGCATAGTCATCTACTACACTATATCGGGGGACCGTAGTTAATAGGACCTACTGTAGACACGATAGGACCTACTGCAGTCACCAAGACCTATATATTTCCCTATTTTTGCTAACTATATTTGGTCCATAGTTAACAGGACCTACTGCAAACACAACACTCGTAGAACCTACTGTAGAAACCAAAACCTATATATTTTCCAATTTTTGCTAATAATATGTGGTCCTGTTTACTACGGTCCCCCGTAATAGTAGTACATGCCGTACGATTCTAGTCCATAATGTGCTGTATACGAATCGGTTTTTGGTGTTGGGGTTGTGCAGTATACTCCTGGTACATACGGTACATGGTATCGCAGAACAATCAGCGTACAAGCAGCACAACCCCTACCTGCGACCCATGTTACGATAGAGGTGTACCATCAATTTTCTGAGGCTCTTTCACTTTAGGAGCTCCACATCACACCCGAAAACTGTATTTAAGCAAACTGAGACGACAGCCCGATGAGAAAATCCATGGACTAGGCATTTAAAAAAAACATATCGCTAAACAAGAATGACATTCGGACGGTTTTTGGTTAAGGAGCCTCGTTATTCAGAAACAATAAAGCCAAAAGGTGCAATCTATCGTAGCACGAGTCCTGTGGTCTGACTATTGAATACAAAGGAAGCGCTAACCCTCCTGCGCGGCGGAGACATATTCTCCCCATAAATGCTCTGATAACCATCCCCGCACTGGCCGTCGCAGATTTTTGGCCTTGGCAGTGTCCGATTTCACGTCAAAACACGTACGTACCGCGCATAAGATGGAGGGCATAACGCTTGCTGCTGTGACGTGCAACAACACGAATGGACTCTCTAACGCGGACAACGTACGTTTTAGCACGCCAATCTCGACACAGCCCCCCTGCTCTCGTTATATTTATAGTGCCAGGTACCCGTGACACTAAGGGCGATCTGCAGCATCGCTAACATCAGCAGCAACGGAACGCAGAGGCACAACTGACACACAACATACCCACTAACGTGTTTCAAACCGACCCTCGTGCGTCCGTCTGACTGTCTGTTCCACTTACTGACTGCAACTTTAGGTCGCTTGAGGATCCCTCCCCGTCGCCCCATTCACTAAGAACCATAAAGTACTCGCGTATTTTTGGCTTCGTGGGTTCTCCTCTGCCCCTCGAACCGCGCCAGCGCCCTCAGCTCCGGGGTATAGAAGCGCTGGACGCTCCTCCCGCCGACCATAGCCTGGCGCGTTACCTTGGCGGCTGCATCCACCGGGGCCATCATCAGTTCCCGGCGAAGGGTACCCCCCTCAGGAGGCCGCGGCCCGCTAACCGTATTTCGTCGCTCCGTTTGAGCTCGAAAGCACGCTCTGAAGTTTGCGCGACCGGCTTGCGCGGCTTCCGACGCGGACGGCACGGGGAACGAGTGGCGACGGGGGGGGGGCGAAGAAGTGTACAACTCCTCCTCGCTTGAACGGCGCGCGGCGATACCGGCCGACCCGCGTTGTTGAGAGGATGACAGCGAAGAGGAAGACGACGAAGGCAAATTGGACGCGCCACGAGATGATCGGGAAGACGACCCTCCGGAAGCAGCGGAAGAAGAAGAAGAAGAAGCAGAAGAAGAAGCAGAAGAAGAACGATATGAGGCTTCGCTTCCTCCAGTGCTTGGTTCGCTTGCTGCAGCAGCAGTGCCAAGTTCTCTTCCTATTGGAGCGCCGCCTTTTCTCGTCGCGTGTCGATTTTTCCGTTTGGCGTGGAGCCGCCGCCAGCCTTTCAGCACCCGAGCTTTCTCACGGCGCGCTCGACGGGCGACCATGGCGGCCGCCTTTTTCTCCGAAAGTTCCGCTACCCGCCGCATCTCGACCACTGCTTCGCGCCGGTCCTCCTGGTTGGACGAAAACGTGCAAGCCGATGGAGGGGGTTGTACTCAC
>JAYJME010001149.1:0-17621 GCA_036873775.1 Costaria costata
ATCTAGACCACCTGGGCAAGCAACCCGCCCCCCCTCGCTCATCCTTCCCGGTGTGGGCTCTAAGATCGCTTGATAATAAAAGTTATTCATAGAACATATAGAGTGAGTAGCGGTGGTCTATCGGGTGTGTGAAAATTTGACGAGACTAATGGAGTTGCTATAGATCTCGGCGGTTCAAAACGAATACCAGCCTGAGTTTTTACTCAAGCCGATCTTGTCCCAAGATCGGATCGAGTTTTTTTTTTTTTTTTTTTGCTTTTTGCAAAAATTCAAACTTTTCGTTTTGAAAACCTGTGCTCATAACGAGCTGTACTGAGATGTTACGGAGCGTATCTTTGAACTTCAAAATTTTGGGGCAAACATCGACTTTCCATTGTCACCGGTCTAAGCCGGTAAAAAAAAATAACTCTTAAAACGAAAACAAAAAATGTGGATCATTTTTGGGCAGTTATTCAGTCGTTTACCCGTTTAGAGCCGGAAACGGTTTTTGGGGACAAAACAACTTGGAAATAGTGTGGAATACTTTTTTGGGGTTCTAAAGGGGTTAAGCCCCGCCAGTCATAAATGGTTGGGTCGAAATGTGCTATACCCCAAATGGCTTGAGAAAATCTCAGGCCGATCTTTGTTTCGACGCGAGTACCGAGCCAATGGATCAAACAAAACGAAAACACATTTATTTTTTTTTCTGTGAATTTCATGATGTCCCTCTTTTAGAAATCTCCAAAACTATCGAGAAAGGTCCCATCCTCGGAACCCCCCATGTCAATGACTCGCCAGTACCAAGTCATTTCAGACGACCCAGTCCCATGGGTGCGAAAAGCGGAAATGACTGAGTTCTGGCTCGTGCTAAGGGTACAAGGCAGGTGAAATGAAGGAATCCCGCCAGGCCCACGGGTACAAGGAGCTGAACTGCCCGAGTCCTCGCTTGTTCCAAGGGCACCTGGGAGCTGAAATGACTGTGTCCCGCCAGTCCTTAGGGTACGAGAAGGTGAATTGACTGAGTCCTCACGAGTAACGAGCCAAAGGGCCAAAGAAAAAAAGAGGGAAATGACGTTTTTTTGTGAATTTTGTCATCTCCCTTTCTTTCTTTTTTTAAATGGAAAAAGGTCGAGAAAGATCACAGTCCCAGTCCTCAGGACTCAGTCGATGACTCGCCAGTGGTACGAGTCATTTTGGAAGACCCAGTTCCCAAGGTATCAGGGGAGTGAAATGACTGTAGCCCCGCCAGTCCCGAGGGTACGACAAGCTGAAATAACCGAGTCCTCGCCGGTCCCGAGGGTACGAGAAGCTTGAATGACTGGTACCCGAAGGGCGATGGTTTCTACTCCCTGTGTTGTTGTCAATTTCCTGCAAATAAGGTGATTAACCTGCGACCCTACGCGGGCATCATCTGTCTTGGCTCGAAAGTGCGGGCCGGTATTTACGGGGTGACATGACTCGAGGACCAAATATACAGTGGGGGGTTATGTTATGTACAAAAGTACCGGTATGCAATTTTTTTTTACACCGCTATAAATAGCAACGAGTGTTATTTTATGCGGTCGTTCGCGACAAGAGCTAACATCTGTCATGTCAGATCCCCGTTCATGATCTGTGTCGTTCAGGGCAGACAGATAGATAAGATCCCTGGTCTAAATGATCTGCATGGCCTAGATATAGATAGAACATGTTGCCGGATGCGGAGCCGCGTGGTCTGCATGGTCTATTAATAGCACACGTTTCCTGCGTTGGATCTTTATTGTGCAGATCCTGTACAACATATCATAGCATAACGACAGATATAGGGTCTAGATCATGATGTACAGTAGGCAGTGATCTAGATCATGACCTGTCCGATGTGTGAAAGAGAGTTGCCCTTGATCACGGCGGATCGCAGGGAGGCGACGTTCCCATCCATCCATCTGGGCTGACCTACCCGCACTACGGTATCTGACGGTGCGGTAATAACATCATGCATGCCACAGCTCCCACAGACAGGTGCCATTCGGATGTGTATGGGACAAGACCCGCTGCGTGAGAAAGTTCGTCGACGTCCTCGGCGAAGGCAGTAAAAATAAAGCCGTTTCACCGATCTCGGGGCTCTTCCGAGATATCATAGCAGTAGGAACCAATGCACCTATTTTATAGATTATATCATTTAACTTACAGTAAGCATTGTATAGAACGCACACAGTTGACGACAATTGCAAACCTCCACCGGCGAGCGTTCCTATTGTGGGGGGCCGTTGTAGATAATACCCGTGATAGGCCCAAAAACCTACCATATATACGAAGCATTTAGGCCGTTTCCTATGCGGTTCGATTTTTAGCTTCAGATTTTGGTCCGTTCGATTTTTCAGCGACCTAGTTCAAAAATCGAAATTGTCTTCTTACGCAAAGGCGGGTTTATTTGCTGCAGTTGAGATATGAGCAAACGCCGACCAACTGTTTCGGTCTGGCGCCTCGAAGAGACTCGCCGAGTGCGCTGAACGGGGCGTCGACCCAAGCGTCCGAGCCCACGCTGACTGCCTCTAGTCTCGCGGCGAAGAGACGTGCCGAATGCGCTCAGCCTGTCTTGGTATTTGTATTTCGACCCAAGCAAGCATCCGAGTCCAGCACGCTGACTGACTGCTGTGCTGCTGCTGCTGCTGTAAAATTCGAGTACGTATCCACGGAAAGTCGCGCGCTGAGTGCGCTTCTCTTGGTCTCCAGCCGGGATCACACGCCAGCCGACTGTAGTCCGGCCGAGGAGATGCGCGCCGACCACCGACTGCACGTTAGGCGCGAAGCAACGTCGTACAATGGTGTCGCCTTCCAACGAATCGATCGTTCTGCTGTTTTTGCTGCTTGCGTGGATATCATCTTGAATTTAGAGACCATGCCATTTTTCGATTTGAGAATCCGATTACCCAAGTCGTCATATTTTGGGCCAAAATCTAACGACATTGGTCATCGTATTCTCAAATCTGTTTTTTACTGCTCAGATGTTGCATAGTCGGACTGCATAAGCAGATACTTTTATTTTTGAGATCGAAAAATATATATCTGAAGCTCAAAATCGGACAGCATAGGAAACAGCCTAAGGATTGGAACGATATATTCGTCCTGCCCTGGGTTGTATCCCTGCCCATCCAGCGCGGGCCTGATACGGCGTTTTTTCACCCAGAATGTTTGTAGTCAACGCTTCAGGCCTACTTCTACTCCGCGACCAGCAAGTATTAGAACATTATTCAAGCAGCGATAACAGTGGCAGGTCGATCGCGTTCGCGTTGTCGTTCTCGCTTTTTCTTGCAGTCCATACGTGGATGCTCGTGTTGATCCAATGTAGTGCTTTGGCTTGTCCCGTTATCTAACCCGCCCTAGATATCCATTGCATCATCCACTGCCGTACGGCCAACCGCTCACGCACGAGATAAATTTGTTGCTAGGCCGGTATACGAAGTATACTGAAAGGGGCAACGTAATTGCTCTGAGAGAAGACCACTACTCGTAAGCATCGATACCCCCACGAGTTCCATGGTGTCAGATCCTGGTTTGTGTGAGTTAAAAGACCATTGAACAGCGCGCATCCCCAAGTTTCGCATAGCACGACAAGATTTTGCGGGTGACTTTATTCGTGGCGATCGCAAGATGGTGCGATTGTGTCCGTCTTGTGCTTCATTGGAGTGCCTTCTTATCGACCAAATAACTCAGTACGATATAACCCCTCAAAACCGTTGCATAACAACCGCAGACGCCGCCTGGTCCTCCGTCCGCCACTCATTGCATGCAGATACTACAGACCCGCTGGCGTTATCGAACAGTGTTTGGACTTGTCGCATGGGCATTTTCGCGTCGTTTATAGAACTCATGTGATATGCTGTGCATCAAATACCTATAGTTCCTTATATTCCTCCAGGGTACTTCACGACTGAATCAAGTTCTTTCTTGATACATCAATGCGTTCCACTACGTACCCACCGAAGGCAAGTGCAAGCGAATTTGCGTTAATTTCGCCGACGTGCGCTGACTTGCTGCCCTTAACGATGAACACAATTGCGATGTTTCCCGACAGACCTTAGTACGAGACGATGTGGAAAGTGTAGACACTGAGCTCACCCGCCAAGCATGACAGCAGCATTGTGACGAATGGAGTTTCCTGGAGAGACACTCTTGTCCCGGCAAGCCATGTGTCGGCGAATACACCCTCATCATAGGATGTCGAACACTCCTTAACGTGGGTAAGTATATCAGTCGTCGATGACCAGCACTGAGGATAATACGAGCTCACACAGACCACACGAAAATACGTATGTTATGTTGTTTTACGACAATTAATAAGAGCACTTCCACGAAGCCGACCCGGAGGCAAGGTGGAGAACAAGCAATTGTGCTTTTTCTCTCAGCAGGTTTATTCTGCCGTATCACACATGCCGCCACCGATATGTGACTCCCCAATGTACGATAAATCTACCTTGTCTATCTACGATCACAACCTGTAGCCCCTCCGATCGGTAATTGACAAATACAGCATAGCATCATCCAATGAAATGACTCAAAATACCTTAACTGCCACAGAACCCGTTCCCTGTTGGACAGCTGCCAAACACTCATTATAAGAAATCCATGCCGAAGACACACCAAGTAGTCATCATCAAACTCTTCTGCCGCAAACGTATCAAATAATCATCATCAAATGATCATGCCAAGAACACATCAAATATCCATCATCAGATGTCCTTGCCGGAGACACATGAAATATTCATCATTAAATTACCTTGCCCAACACAAATATCAACGCCATCAACAAATTCCCCTCCCGATTAAACATACACAGTTGACGACGTAAAACGGCATTCGTAGGGTTCACTATGAAAAATTGCCAACCTGAAAGGGCAATTCACAACTTACATCCTAATTGATCGCCAAAAACATCAAATCTGAACACAAATTCTAGTCTTGGAAATATTACCCTGCCAACGCCTAATCAGAAGCTTGGGCAGTAAAAGGTCCTTCCAACCGGCGTCATGTTGCACTGTTAAGCTTGTCAGCTTGAGGGGATGTATGTTGATGCATGTGTATATTACACAGCCACCAACCTAAGAAGTTCCCCTGTAAAACGGCAATTCCACAACCTAATCTCTCCATGTCAATTCCAACATATATATATATAATATATCAAAACGAACGGAAATATTCACTAAGGGGAAAATAATCCAACAAACTACTGTATGCTGGGAAATCCTTTAACCAAGCACAATCGTACCGTGTTCAAATTTACATAGTACCGCTCAATAACATCGGCCCCCCTGTCGTAGAATATATCAAAGAACAACAACACAACGTCTCTGTTACCAACCACCAACGTCGAAAAATATGTTAAAGCAAATTCTGGTAGCTCTATCGCCAGATACTCCTCACTGGTGTACACACGACAACAACGCGTCAGTGTGTAATTGTTGGGTAAGAGCATCTGCATGCTCCTCTGCTGACGGTACGTAGATGGAATTAAACTCCCAGTTAACCACGCTCTCCTTCCGTAGAAGAACGCGTAACGCTGGTCTGCATCCTAGGGACGCGTGCTACGATAGAAGTTGCACTTTTAGGCGTTTTTCTTCGGAATGGCGGGGCTCTCTGCCCTAAACTTGTCAGAGCGTCATTCTTGTTTTCCGATCTAATTATTTTGTATACCTAGGTCATGGGTTCGATAATGGGGTTGATTTTTTATTTACTTAAAGCCATTTTGTGGGTGAACCAAAGAACTCCTAGAGTATGGTGCACCTCTATCGTCTTCGCATGTGTCCTCTCTGTATGTTGGTTGTTCTGTTTGTATGTGTCCGGACTGCGCGCAGGACAAAAAGCACCAAACTATCTTGCGTGCGTACAAGAAATCCGCATGTAAAAACCCAACGAAATTCACTCATATATTCCTCGCATAAAAAACGCTTTGAACAACGGCCACGCGCCCCACAGTGCCCGGATCTGGCCCGGACCTCGATCAAGGTGCCAGGACGGGCTTCCCGTGTCGACGTACTCGGCGTTTTGCTGAAAGTTGCTCGTACATATTGATATTGTTTTCAAACAGACCGAATTTTACGAAGTATAACTATAAATACATGTACGTGTACATTTATTCATTCAGCTGTACAAGTATGATGTTGAATTGAACTTGAGACGAAGTGGTAGTTCAGGTCTGTTTTGAAGCGGAATACCTTTTGGTTCATCATACCAATGGATTCGGAAACACCGGGGTCGTCTGTTCTAGCGTGCTCAGCATATGCATATATAAATATAAAAGAGCGTCTTATTCGCACAAGTTTAAATCTAGATACGGATATTCAGCGGTAAGGCCGACACTGGAGGGATATCTAATAATGTTAAACAACTGGCGAATGTCTGCGCTTTTACCGCCTTTGTACGGTTTTTCTCTATGCCAAGAAAATTAGATCAAGGTGATATGCTTTCCGAATTGTGTGCTAAACTGCATTTTAATGACGCAGTCAAGTCTCAGCTACAAAACGATGGCTCGCGAAAGCCTCCACTCCTTGTCATTTCATTTAGCTAATCACTAAATTGTAGGGAAGGGCTGCGATATGTACATACCATCTATACCGTTCTGTGACCTCTCGTTTATCTGCGATCTCTTTAGCTTGGTCGATCAGCTACAGTAAATTCAGATATGGTTGTGCTCGTATGAATCAAAAAACGATTGGCAGCGCTTGACTCCAATGTTCACTACACGCTTGCCTTGCATATTGAAGAAAGGCGGTTTACTAATGATATATATATGTTGTTTCCGGTTTATATTTTTCACCCATAAAACGCGACACAGGCAGCTCACTCTTACGTGCAGGTTTCGCTTCGATCGCTTTGACGACGACTTAGTATCGTAAATGCCGAGGGTTTGACACTGACTACCACAAAATATTTTTGAATGCAATGCCCAAACCTCATTGGGTTACCCCCCATGAGTATCTCCCACGGTTGTTCGCCCTCCATGTCAGCTGGTATGTGGCATCGGCCTCGCGGTTGTTTACCGGCAGCACTGTATACTGCAGTCACCGTAAAAAATTCGGCGTGCCGTCTTGATGTCGCACTTCATTTAAATGGTAAGAGTGACGTTGGTGCACTTCATTTAAATAGTAAGAGTGACGTTGGTGCACACGGCGGCGCTGTTCCTTGTAGAACTATGAAGTATTTGTAGTCGCCCAGGCGGGGTATACGATGGCAAACCTTTCACAAAATCACGTGTTTGCTCGACGATTGTTAGTCGAGGCGAAACAGTATAACAAAGTTCCATTTGGCCACTTCCCGCCATCGTCGATGTTTCACAAGCGGTCGTTGGGCGCGATGTACGTAACGCAAGTACCTAGCCTGGGGTATACACTCTGTACGTATCGCCAGGGTAAGTTGCAATTGAGTTTGTTTCCTTAAGACTGAGAACGTAATCCGTTCACGTTGCCAATTTTTAGATGGCCAATGTTTATTGTCGGGGCAATCGTCACACATGTTACTATCGACCTTAATGCTCGAACGCCAGGTTTCTACAGTCCGGCCCAAAGCCTGTTGGACCAGGCACTCCAACGTCCCTGCGGATCTGCCACGGACATTTCACATCTGTCGCAATCTTCGACGAGAATGAAACGTTGCTCACACGACGGCTGCCAGAAGCGACCGAGCTTTAACTTGCGGGGTAGCAAGACGGCGGTCAACTGTAGGCAACATGCTAAAGATGGCATGTTGAACGTTTGCAACAGGCGTTGCTCACACGGCGGCTGCCTTATGCAACCGAGCTTTAACTTCCAGGGCCGCGTCACGGCGGCGTACTGCAGCCAACATGCTGAGGATGGCATGGTCAACATTTACTCGAAGAGTTGCTCACATGACGGCTGCCCGAAGCGACCGAGCTTTAACTTCCGGGGCTGTAGGACGGCGGTGTACTGCAAGCAACATGCTAAAGACGGCATGTTGAACGTTGGCAGCAGACGCTGCTCACACGACGGCTGCTATAAGCAACCGAGCTTCAACTTCCAGGGCAGCAAAACGGCGACGTACTGCAACCAACATGCTGAGGATGGCATGGTGAACATTTTTACCAAGCATTGCACACATGGTTCGTGTGAGAGGGTACCGATTTTTAACTTCAGGGGCAGCAAGGTGGCCGCGTATTGCAGGGAACATGCCAACAACAGTATGGTAGATGTTCGCAACAGGCGTTGCTCACATGACTCGTGCACCAAGCAGCCGAGTTACAATGTAAAAGGCATGAAGACAGCTACGTATTGCAAGGAGCACGCTCATGACGGCATGATAAATATCGTTACTAAGCGATGTTCGTCCGGGCCGTGCACCAGCACGCCGAGCTGGGGTTTGCTGACCGACGGTGTGGCCACTTCGTGCTTCCGCCATAAGGGCGTTACCTTGGACTGTCCGGTAATCAACTTCAGAGCTTTGTGCAAGGTCGTGACTTGTAAGAAAGTATCAACGTGGGGACTAGACGGGAAACAGCCTACTCACTGCCGATATCACGGCCCCCTCGAGGGTGGGCTCATGTGCACTGTCGGGATGACTCGCAGTCATAAACGTCATCGTGGCCCATCTTACGGGGCGATGCAAGACACCCCGTTTAACGTCAAAACGGAGTGTTCGTTTTGAATTATTTCGGTTAACCCTAACTAAAGATTGTCTATGGTTGGTTGAGGTTACGTCATTCGCGAAGTCGTTCCTCTCCCGAGTCTACCAACAGGTATCTTACTGTAGGCCTACCCGTTGGTCCCTTGTCGTCGGCCGTACTAACGGTTTAGTGGTACGAGTATTATCTGGCAAGGGTTGCAGGCTGGCTGCCCTGCTATGGGGCAAAGCAATGATAGGGACCGTTAACGTGTGCGTTAATCTTTAATTGATGCTGGACGCCTTGCCCAATACGTTTGCAAGCGTTTAGGCGTTCCCTACCAGAGGCGTATGGTCGACGTTCACGTACGCCCGCACCTATGTGTGGCCGTGGTCTGGATAATGCGGCTTATTAGAATATGGACGGCCATGGAGTCCGCGCTTCCCGCTTGCATAACGCAGCAGGTAATTAAGAAGCAGCAACCAACTGACCATACCGATATATCTTGGCTGGGCATTATGTGATGTCGATAGGTGAAGCATTCGACATGGTGGCAGCCAAGATGCTCAAGAAAATGGTAGCGATTTGGTAGTATCTAATATTACGCAGGCTTTAGATGTCAATGGCGAGGAAGACGTTAAGACAACGTGCCCGTATAGTTAAAGGTTGATGTTGCTTACCGCACATAACAGTGTCCCGAACTGCGCTCACGCCGAAGTAAGCGGGAGTCAAACTGTCGTCGTCTCAACTGCCGTAGATCTACGCACAGGATTGTTGTGACTTAGGACGAATAATGCATAATGAACACGGATGAAGTACCCTTTTTGAAAGCACTATGATGAATAACAGTATAGCTTGCTTGACTTTAGGTTTCGTAATTGTGTACGGGAGTATGATGTGAGTATCCCAATTATCCTGTGGATAAATTCCATTTTTAAGCCGGCGTCCAGGTCGTCCGTAATATGGCCGCCCCGTCAATGCTTCTGGTGGGCACAACCCACACTACAAGGGTGTGTTGGCGAATGTTTTGTCTTCCCCCGGTGGTTTGGAAAACTCATTCTTCTGACATATTTATGTCCATTGGGGTATATCTGTCATGATCGCCGAAAGGAGCCTGTAGGTGTGCATATCGTGTTTGCTAAAAACTGAGAGAAGAGAACGCTAGTGCTGCCACAACCATCCCTGGGTCTGAGTTTCTTCTGTATCGCTACAGCGGTTTTATCCGTCGATCATTGTAGGTTCTAGGTGAAATAGTCGCAGGAAAATTAAAATACACACGGCCTCTTCGATACGACCTGCCGTGTATAAGGCGATTATGATAAAGTTGTCCTAGGGTAACAAATAATCACGTATGACATATGAGACAAGGGCAAACGGACCACCAACTCAAAGAACGAGAGGATTGACAACAACATTTTCACGGTAGCGAATGCGTATTTGGTAATGGACGGTTTGACTGCATCGCCGAAGTGCTTGGAAGGAGACTCTGTGAGCCAACTGCCATTGGGCTCACCGTGTTCACCGTGTTTTCTCCGAAGGCGGTGATGTACGTGTTCTACTGGTTCCTCCCCCGTGGCGCTGTTGCAGCGACTCGCTGTATCTGCGCTGTGCAGACTATCGGACTTTCTCCTATATTAATTCCTACATTAAGTTGCCGAGAAGGGTTCAATGACGCGTATCGCTCGAATACCAACGACAGTGGTATCATGAACAGTTTACCCGTTCTGGCTTTGCTTCAATATTCTGATGTAGGGTTGACTATCATCGATGTACCTTTGGGGCGGCATGAGACATCCACAGTTGAAGCATCAGTACCGGTGTTTATATTCATCAGCGATCCTCTATCGCTATACCGTATTTCTTCAACAACAAATATGTTTACACCTTAACTACTGTTTGGTGGCAAATATTAAAAACATATTCCGCCATTCATTCATGCGGCGTCTACGTATTTTAATGCATTGATGCCCAAGGCGGCCATCGCCTTACAGCTTGGATATGAGGTAATATAAGCTGTTGGGTATATACGAGGGATGTACATTTTTTGACGTGTTCGTGGCATGCCGCGGCCACCTCCACGGCAGTCCGCGGCTGCGTCCGTGGCAAGTTGTGGATAGCCACGGCAAACGACGGCAATGGCCACGGGCAGCCACGTGTCGCCACGGGTAGCCACGGGTAGCCACGGATAGCCACGGACAGCCACCGATACACCCACGGCGAGGTCCACGGCGACGTTCACGGCACCACCAGCTGTCGGGTACGCTCACGGTGACTTCCATGGCGACGTCGACGTCGACGTTCGTAGGCACGTCCACGGCGAGACCCATGGGTACCCCCACGGCGAGGTTCACGTTGAGGTCCACGGCTGAAGGAGCTACGCGAACCGGACAGGTATAGGGTGGTTCCGCGCTACGCTCTCCACGGTTTAGAACATTCACTCAGTGTGTAGAGTCCTATTACCAGTTGGATGTGCCCACTTTGGGTGGGACGATGGACCAAGTTCGATCGTTATAAGCCATATCATAGGGGGGCACCGAATGCGGGCCTTGCTACAGGCCTTGCCACAAGCATCGCCACGGGCCTAGCCACGGACATCGTCACGGGGTTCACCGCGGCTCTCATCGTGGACTTCTCCGTGGATTTCCACGGCACGCGCCACGGAAAAGTGAAATAATGTGCTTCCCTGGTATTTACACGGCTCACACGAGGTGGCGGTTATCTACAAGGTACCTTGTCAATCGCCACCGCATAACATTTGTAGCGAAATGATAGCTTAGGGTTTCTGTTTAAGAGTTTGCGACGCGAATTACAGCTTTGCCAGATTTTTTAATATCGGTGGAATTCGCTCCGTCCACAGCAAACACACACCGTCTGACGGTATTATGTCATTCCGAACTCACGTGGCCAGGGTATTGCGGCCTCTTTAGTGGATATTTGTTATTGCATTCCAAACAATATGTACCATAACATAATTAGCATTCTGGCGCGTTGCAACGTACACGCTGCGCCAAATGGGCGATTACGTAAGGACATGCTGTACAGACACACGAGGCTGCCCTTTTATGCGATAATTAAGTTACTCTTCCGGACGAGATGCGCAGAATATCTATTAAAACTCATTCGCTATGTTTCAAAGAATTTACAACACTCAGCGTAGATTTCCAAGCACTGTGTTTCACCTTTGCACGTACAGCCGGACATAAACGTAATCACATCACTTTCACCGCCAACTGCTAGCATTTTGCCGTGGGGCTGCTACTCCATCTAGGTTCCCGACCAATGCCAAGCATGTCCACGTTCTAACGAAAAACAGTCAGCAGAAATATTGTTTGGGTAGAATGTATGTAATGTAAGACTGTACGGCAAACATTACTGTAGTCTCACATTACCTCTAGGTGGTGGAGTCTCAATGATACTGTACCGTTCGGAGGCCTGGTTATCCTATTCAACTGTAAGCCGTACTAGTTAGGAACCCGCCTGGCAAAACAGTAGGGAAGGAGAGACAGCTCTAAATACCTTCAGGGTTTAGTCTCTGTTTCGGCTAAAAATAACCTCTGTCTTTTCGTGACCGCAGTTTCTTGACTACACTTTTTTCCGTCACTCACAACTCTGGTCAAGCATGACTGTTCCCAAATTTCGAATAATCTGTGGGGCGTTGCGTTTGGCGGCGGGGTTTCGAGCAAAGGTAGCAGAGAGAGAGACGAGCCTCCTTCGCCAAGGCTCATCTTTCCGCGTTGCGAATGGCTCATATGGGAAGAATTTGTCAAACAAGGAGGACTTGATGATGTGGCAGACCACACCAAGGTCGAAAACGTAGCGTAGTAATTGAGGTCCGTGTTATTACGAGAAATAAGAAGTGTAACAGAAGAAAGTGACGCTGGATTAGTACCAATATTTCTAACCGTAATCTTTATTATTCCACATGAGTTTATCTGTTTCTTGATTATTTGACATGATTTGAATTTAGCAAAACCCCTACGACTGCTGCGGCGTGTAGACCATCTTCTGCTGACAAACACGAGACAGGAGCGCCGGCGGAAATTGCAGTCGGGCAGGGAAAGTGTGCCGCCGCTGGGGGTTTTGGCGGGCGATGCGGTGTAGACAAATGGAAGGGAGTGGACGTTTTCGTGTCTGGGCGTGGCGTGGTTGTTAAGCGACGACGGCAACGCTAAAAGGTCTGTCCGTGAGCTTCATCGGATCGATTGTGCGAATTCGTACGATATCGCGAGGTAGTCGTTGTTGTGTGTAAGAGATAAAAACAAATGACCAAATTCACGGTTCTCAGGGTCCGTTGCCATAGTAAATGCCATTTAATAAGCAAGAAACAAATGAGAAAGCGAGCCTCGACGCCAATTTTACGTTTAAACATTTCCACACGTATGACAGATCAGCCCACCATAGCTCGAGCTAGCTCTTTTCGAGGGTAGCTCATCGGTGCGCTTCGTGATCCACATGAGCTAGCTCACCCGTCAGCGGGATGAGCTATAGGCGGTAGCTCATCTGAACATGCTTTCATAGCTTGAGGTATACAGGATAGCTCTTCTTCGCATATTTGCCAAGAGTGAGCTATATGAGCTACATGACCTAGCTCAATTGTCCCCGAGATGACCTATACGAGCTACATGACCTAGCTCAACTGTCCCCGAGATGAGCTATAATAGCTATATAATCGACCTCATTCGTCCAGGGGTTGAGCTATAGGGGGTAGCTCATCTGTTCATGTTTTGAACGCTTGAGCTATAGGCGGTAGCTCATCTACACATGTTTTCAAACTTTGAGCTATAGGCGATAGCTTATGTGCACATGTTTTGAAGCTTGAACTATACAGGATAGGTCATCTGAACACGTTTTGAAGAGGTGAGCTATAGACGATAGATAAGCTAAGCTCACGAGCTGTATAATCTGACGAATACACATACGTACGTATCAGGGGTGCCATATTGGCAAACGTCTCATCTTGATCAAGACGAAACTTTTCGTTTACGTTTTATATCCCTATTGATAACAGAGAGTTTTGTCTCGAAATCTCTTAACCCAAACGATACTTTGGTTTACTCGATTTCAGTATAATGTGTGTATGAAAACAAAACAACAGTACAAATTGCGAAACAAACATCAGAAACAAAGTTGATCAGAATACAGAAAAAAAAGTCGTAATTACTTGACTTCAGTATAGGTAAAAAACATGAGTTAAGAAACGGAAAGTTGACAATTTTGTGCACCATATGGTATAAATGAAATCTACTACATTTTATTCATAGTGGAGTAAACAAAGACCAAAGTCAGGGGGTTTAATCTTAGCATGTTCTGTCGAGGAATAGCTGCAATGAGCTACGTACATTGGCTGTGATTACGTTTTGTCGGGGTGAGCTATAGGTGATGGCTCATCTGCACATGTTTACAACGCTTGACCTATAAGCGGTAGCTCATCTGCACATGTTTTCCCTGTTTGAGCTATAGAAGCTACATGAGCTAGCTCATCCTTCCCCGTGATTAGCTATACGGGCTACATTTGCTACACATGTTTCCCCCGGCTTGAGCTATAGGTGATAGGTCATCTGCACATGATTTCGAAGCTTGAGCTATGGAGCATAGCTCATCTACACGTAGTTGCCCTGGGTGGGCTATAGGAGCTACATGAACTAGCTCAATCGTCCCCGTGATGAGCTGTAAGAGCTACATGAGCTACACATGTTTTCCCCGGCTGGAGCTAGAGTGGTAGCTCATCTGCACATGTTATGAAGGCTTGAGCTATACACGATAGATGAGCTAGCTCATGAGCTGTTTTACGTGTGATTTTCCTACCCCTGCTGTATACATACGTATGTAGCGTACGTATGTAGCGTAGTATTTGAGGTTCGTGTTATCACGAGAAAAAACAAATTTGACGGAAGAAAGTAAAGGTTCTCAGGGTCGGTTCCCATACTAAATCCAATATAATAACCAAAAAACAAAATAAGAAAGTGAACCCGCTGCTGGCTTCCTCTCTGCTGGCTATGAGTGCTGCTGCAACAACAGCTAGCAGCAGCCAGATAAGTGTTTTGTTACTAGCCGCCTGGCCTTAGCAAGCCACATATCACTGACCGACGTGCAAACACTGTGACACTAGAACGGGTCGCAGCCCCTAACAAGCGTTGCGTAGTTTTTGAGGTTTGTGTTATCACGAGAAATAATGAATTTGACGGAGGAATATAACGGTTCTCAGGGTCGGTTGCAATACTGTATCCCATATTAAAACAAAGAAATCAAATACTGAAGAGTTTTTGCCACTTACGTCTGTTGCTTATCTCTAATCACTACCTGCTTGTTATTACCCTCGTCAGGTATTTACGTTGCGAGCTGAGCTTCGCGATCAATAACACGCTCATGTCACTGCCCCCGGATATCAAGTAATGGAGGATTTAGATCGGGCCTGGGGTTAAGCGATTCTATTATATACGTCGGTCGAGATACTGAGGACATTGCAGGAAGATGCGATAGAGATATCTTGACTAGTGGAGGAACTTCCGTCTCCCAGAACTCAGAAGCCGATGATGACAATGCAGTTCGAAACATATACAATATTGGCGACTTTCGTCCGTAGACGAAGTAACGGCCACCGCAAACAAAGCAACGGACAAAACACGGTTGATTGGATTCGGAGAGAGAATAAGGCGTGTCTGTATCGGGGACTGGGGTGGAGTATGATTAGGGTTGGGTATACGTGATACACCATATGTAGCCGTCATATACTGCTAGGATGGTCGCTGGGACATGTTATATCAAGCACACGCGTCTTCCTCGTGCGGGCCCTCTAAACTATACAGGATGACACTGTAGGGTCACTCAGCCCTACAGGTTGGTTTGTTTAAGTTTTCTTTCGCTTTATCTCTATTCAGTTATGTTATTTTATTCTGTTTTCTTGTTTGGTAGTAGGCGGACCCATCGGTGTCCTCCTGCAAGTAGAAGAACGTATGTATCTGAGATGTACGTACGCTGAGTTATTTCTGTACCTGGTATACTTTTTTCTCACCTGCGGGGTACGATTTGCTTAAGCTACATCATATGCGTATCAATCCTGTCTGTATTTCTGTCCTTCCGGAGGCATTTTTCTACTCCAGGATTATTGGGGCCTGTCCTGTGGCCATGGGTTGATTCTAGCGATGATTTAATTAGGCAACAACAACAACAACAAATGTAGGTATGATATATACATACGGGACCGTCGATCTTTGATGCAGATATTGGGACGCCTATTTTCATGTTGCTACATCGCCACAGCTTACCATGCCTGCTTGGAGGTACAACAAAAGCGGCCGTCGGCACATGATCGTGGCTGTCGGCCGCTAAAGGGTATATAGACGACTCTTCTGCTGCGTAGGCTTGAGTCTGCCTCAGGTCCTGTGTAGCGCCAGACACCAGAGTCCAAAACAATGCGTTCCGTTCAACGACTATGACTTAAAAAAAATACGCCCGGCCTCGACGCAGACATGTATATGAAATTGGTGTTCCGCACAGAACCCTAACCGGTGTTATATTCTATACGACCATTGATACAAACACGTATAGCACGCCGGTCTCGGGGGCATACATGTACAGACATCATTTGTTTCCGGGGCCGGTTGACCCTAGGGTACTAACGGCGGGTCCTGCTACATATTTCCTGGCGAGCAGCGACTGTACCCCGCCGCCGTGGGGGCAGATAGGTACAGCTATAGACAATATCCCTGTTAAGCGACGACTGTACCGCGCCACCTCATTGTTTTCACCTGTTGTTTTGAGGGGGTGACCCTCCCTCCATCCCCCTTATTTGTTTCTCATGTGCCAGACGCCAGACCTACCGCAGGGTTACACTACCGCTATCTAGGTGTATAGTGGGCCGGGGTCCCCGTCGCAGACATTATATCTTGCCAGAGCCTTATCACGAATCGGCATTTAACCACACTACAGTAGTACTTTATATTTATATGTAGTATATAGTATGCCTTGTCCTGGGCGTAAATAGGTGCAGGTATTGCTTGAGTTTATTCTACTGGGTCATATCGGCGCCGGGTGCATATAGGTCACCACCTGCTGATGATTGATATACCTTCTGGCTGACGACAGATCTGTTTCAAAGCCAGAAACACCAGCCGCCACCCTCCTTCTGCCCTGTTGTTCGCTCTCGGGGTAGTTGCTGGGGCTAAAGCAGGTATGCTACAATACTGTCTACCGGAATTTACTTCTAGAGAACAAATATTTATAGTATTTCAGACTGGAGCTAGGGTAACGGGGGGGCATACGTTGGGCCTTTGGTTTTGACCAATCAAGTTCATCTTTTTGCAGTTTGGTTTGCCGACATGAACGGTCTCGGCATTCGGTGTTTCACTGGGCCAAGAGAGAAAAAGCAAAAAATCCCACTTAAAGGGGGAAAATGAGTTATTCGGCCGAGTATATTTAACGCCGTAATGAAATGGACCGCACACCTTTCCCGATCGTACCAAGAGTCGTTGGATTTCCTGTTCGCTGTTCGTATTGTGTCCACTTTCCTCCTTTCGAGATGTTAGAATGAAACGCCTGTACCAAGTAGGTTGGTTCTCCCGTCAGCGTTTCACAGAGAGGAACCAATTACTTCGAGGGGGTGCATTGCTTGACTAAAAGGTGTTCTTCACACCATACTAAAAGCAACACAGAAGATAAAACATAACACAACTCATACGAAACTCCTCGACACGGGCCATCGACGCCTCCCAAGCATCGCCTTTCTTATGATCCTGCTAACCGGCCACCTTACTGTCTCCGTGAAAAATGTTTCAGTTTGTGGTATGTATTTATTTACCTGGGGCCAACCACGCCGAACGTCGTCGGCCCGCGTGTGCCGCGAGATAATGTCAACTTCGACAGCATAGTCACCGATTACAAGTGTCGTCACCCCAATAATTAGTACTGGGCGAGGTGAAGAGGGGTGGCGTAACGTCGCTAACCTGTTAGTTACGATAATATTGTTTGGCCTCTAGCGAGTAGGTGCTCGATAGAGAACCACATGCCAGTACGGGCGTCACAGGGAACTGAGAATGGCCGGGAATAAAACAAC
>JAYJME010001150.1:0-17619 GCA_036873775.1 Costaria costata
ACGGAATGCCCACTTTCTTTCCTCACCCCGCTCTCGGTGCCGAAGGTGTACTCAGGGTGGCTGGTGTTCTTTAGGCTGAAGCAGCACACGATCCCGCTGCCCTGGCGCATAAAGTCGTAGCTGCCGTACGCTGCGGCGAAGAGGTCAGGATACTGCGGGTTCCACGCCAGTGCGGTTACCTGTTTCGGCATAGGAATCCCACCCCCCCCGCCCCCCGTATCGCGCGCACAACATCACATCACAGAAATGGCGGAGATATAATACTCAGCAAACGGAGGTTTTTGGTTTTGGTGTTTTCGGAACAACCACACTCGGGACAGTATTTCACGCCGAAGAAAGCGCTGGTAATGTTTTGCATCACAGCTTGCTGCCTTTGATCATCAGGGCCAAAACTCTTTCCCGAGTGCCATCCAATAGCGTTGATTGATACAGGCCAAAACGCTGTCAAAACTTACACACCTTGGACAGATAAAATCGATTCCCATTGCATGATCTAGATCTTTCAGGGCAGATCTATCTATATTATCTATTAGATCATGTTGCCGGGTGGGAGCCGTATACCGTGCATGGTCTAGCACATGCTTCCTGGGTTGGATCTGTACGGTACAGATCCTGCACATCATCTCAGAACGACAGGTTAGTGTCTAGACCATCTAGATCATGATCTGTCCGAGGTGTGGAAACTTGTTGACTTGCCATTGCATATTATGCCTCATGCTCGCTATAGCCATCGACGCTGGCATGATCTTTTCATTCTTGCGGCAAAGCCTAAACCGGAGTTGCGAGACAAACAGAGAGTAGTGGTACGGTTCATATGGTTACACGAAGTACAGCTATAACACCTTACTCTCCTGAGACTCCCCACTTCAACAGCTCTCTGCCTCACACAACAGCTGACTTCGAGAAAAAGTTGTTAGCCAAGCCTAGCCCGGCGCACAATGCCATGGGCTGTTGTAGGTACCCAGTGAAATAAAACTGTAAAAAATCACATCGGGTTCAAAGACATTGGGCAACTCTTCCCGTCAGGGAGATAATGTTGGGTTAAACGAAAGCAACCTCATAGGTACAGTAGCACGGTTGATTGGCGAGTGCGGCGCTCGAAAGCACAGAAAACTCGAACTACAGTAATCATAGTCCAGATGGCTCGCTGTACGTATGATACGGCCAACGGTAGTGACAAATATTGACCAAGATATTTTTCGGGAAAACGTACTCCTTTGCTCCCTGTATATGACAGGTCTTCGTTTAGTACCTGCTTCCTCTTGGTCCTGTCCGTGCTGAAGCGCCACAATGGCAGCAGAGACCCCTCCCCTTCGCGGAAATGATCGGACGCGTCCTGAGCAAACAGACCAGGAGAGAGAAAGAGAGAGGGGAATAGAAGAGAGTGAGCCCAAAATAAATCGTTGAACTCGAAAGTTCGGTGAAATCATACGAAGTCGCTCAACGAACCAAAACAAACCGTTGAACTCGAAAGTTCAGTGAAATCATACGAAATCGCTCAACGAACCAAGGAGTTGTCGTCAGCACGAGACGACGGTAAGACCTTTCAATAGAATGAACCTCGTTCCCGAGACATGCGAGAGACTGCTTTGCCGGTAGCACCGCGCGACACGCGCAGCTCCTCACCTCCCAGTACTTGAAGTCCTGGAATATCTCGTCCTCCGCGTTCTGGTTTACCATCCGCTCTAGAATTTTGAGGGCGCCCCCCATCTTGGCGCTGTGAACCATGTCGTCGTCGTTCCCGCCCACCCCCGCCCCTGCTCCGTCGGCGGCCTCTGCGCTCGATTTCAAAAAGAATATCGACAGACCAGGCGATCATCACGACCAGGACAACAGACACCAAATACACCCAACAGTATGAATATCAGCTTCTTGATTTTCTTTCCTCCTTGCCGGAAATGTTTAGCGAGTGATCGACGTTAAAGCTCATGTTGTACAACCATTGTCGGATGGCAACACACAATAGTGTTAACCTGGGAGTATAATAGGTACAGAAGGGAGTTGGACTTTCTCGCGTAGGTTTTCCTTTTCTTCTTCTTTTCCCTTGGTTTTTTTCTTCTTCTTCCTGGGAATGCTGCTTCACGTTGGAGTTAATCGTGCTCTGTACATTTGTCACAAGGCAGCTGAAATATTTTATACACGAATATTTGTAGGTATATTGACAAGTGTGTATGGCGTTTCGCAGGGCGGAGGCAAGGTAGGCTGCTGGGTTTCGCGCCGGAAAGAAAGCTCAAAGTTCAGCTACACAGCACAAAAAATTACGAAACAAAGGGGCACGAAATATGTAGGGATGACACATGTAAATGGGATGCGCACCTCGATCTCTCTTCTTTTTGTTCTCGACCTCTTGTTCGGCCATCTATCCCGTTGCCGTGGGGAGTCCGGTTGATATTAGACGCGATCGGCGCGGAAAAAAATGGCAAGGGAGATGTCAGAAACAACAGCTGGAGAAAAATTAAGGTGCGAAGGACGAGTTTGAGCTCCGCAGCCCGACCGTGAGGTCGACTGACTGACATCCAAAGCCTGTACCGGTGTGTATCAAACGTTCAAGCTGGGCTTAAAACCCTACAGAACACGCAGTGCGAGCGGCCCTACGGGATGTTGCCCAACCAAAAAGCCGAATGCTGACGCGGACGAGTGATGCAAGGAATCGATTTCGTTTCCATTTCATTAAAACGCGAGTGAGAGGACAGACACCCCCCCAACTTAACGCCATTACGGTAGGCAGTATCAATACTGAACACATCTAGTCTCATCAGTACAAAACATCCCACATTATCTGATATACTTTTCGCCACCCCTCGCTCGCTATGTCATACCTGTGCCGAGTACTCCCCCATGTAGGAGTCGTAAATCTCCCACTGAGCTACAGTGTTCTTGAAGGATAGCATGGGCGGCGGCTCCGTGACCACTCCCCTCTCCCGCATGGGGTTGTTGAACGTCTGCGCCGCGCGCTCGGAGTAGTTGAACTGGTTTTTGGTGCTTTCGGGCCCAGCATCGGGGTCGAGCTCTTCGCCAGCCTCCATCGCCTGACGATCGATCGTAAAACAAGAAAACATTATGCGACAACAACACCACCACAACCACCAACAACAACAACAACAACAACAACAACAACAACAACAACAAAAGAAAGGAACTTTTACCTTCCAGCCCAACTCGTATCATATGAAGTTTAACTTTTTTACCCCCAGCGGCATTCTGGACAAGACCCTGTGGCCAAGACGCGTGCTACGATAGAGGTAACACTTTTTCTACCAACACATTTCCTCACAGGGGAGCGCGCTACCCAAATATCGTTTCAATCTATACGTAGGTCATGGGGCTCTGTCCATCGGAGTTAAGCGTACAGTTTACTCCCAAAGCAGTTTTTGGGAGAGATAGAAGCTCTTCGAGCAAGGAGCCCGGAAAAAGGTAGCATCATGAGCATTTTGTACAGCAATGGTCTATATCATACCCTTTCACACGTCGGACATATCACGATCCACTGTAGATCAGGATCTAGGTGATCTAGATCCTACCCTGCCGTTATGAGATGTTGTGCAGGATCTGTCGCGGTACAGATCCAACCCAGGAAACAACGTCCTACATCGTGCAGATTGTGCGGGTCCCACCCGTCAACATGAGCTAATAATAGATCCTTAGAAATACAGATCAGGAATCTCTCTTCCCTGAATAGATCTATTAATAGATCATGAAGCGGAAATCGATGATGATTCTGTCCGAGGTTGCCTAACCCTTTTAAAGTTTCTCGCCTGCTTCTGCGCTTCTTTTTTCGCTTCGTCCGCCGCCGCTTTCTTCTTCTCTTCGGCCGCCGCTTGCAGCTTCGCCTCGTCGCCCTCCCGGAACAGAGCCCAGCCGTCGATCGCCAGGTGCATCGCCAGGTGGTCGCCGGGGCCGGGGGGGTCGACCTTGTACATGTGGTCCTTGTAGTTGTACTTGCTAATGTTACTCGGAACTGCAGTACGCGGCAGTTATCATATCAGACGGAAATCATACATCAATGGATAAACGGAGTGTAGCATACCACCATAGGAAGGAGTTACCTACTGGGCTACCAGGATAAAATATCGATCGATTACCCAGCCCAGGGTAATACTTCTAACAGCCCCCCCCCCATCTAAACGACGGGATCTTTGGCACGTAACGGTAACCGCATACGGCCGTACGTGGACCTACCCGCTTCATGTCAATACCTGGGGAGCCAGGGAGACGTGCTTTAGGGACGCACGCGCATTCGTTTCAACAAAAGGAACGTTCGGAACGTGATTCGAACCCGTGTCCTCGACAACGTTAAGTGTGAAGGGGTTGACTACTGAGCTATAGGGATAAAAGGTCGATCGATTACCCAGCTCAGGGCAATTACTACAACAACCACACACCATCGTGGCCAAAGAGAGCGAGGAAAATGCTTGGTTTGGGTATGTTTGGTTAGACAATTGAAAGGTTTCACAAGCTGGACAGGTCAGACCCCCATTCCATGATCTACTTGTAGATGTCATCGTAAGGATTAATTTTACCCTGGGCTGGGTAATCGATCGATATATTGACCCCCCCCAATAGCCCTGTACGTAACACACCTTTACGTTTGGCGTCGTCGGTAGGACAAAATTACTAGGTCTAGATGATCTAGGTCGTGGTCTGTCCGGTGTGTGTGAAAGTTTTTGGGGGAAATGCGTGCGCGTGTGCGTGCGCCGGGGATGGGGGATGGGGGGTGACCGACATCGGCTGAGCACTCAAAAACGCAACACCAAAAACAGCAAAGTAACAGACTGCATGAACCAAGAGTTTTATCGCCGGCGATCCGGAAGTTGTCTTTTTGTCGACGGCTGATGCTTTGTGCTTCTTTAAAAAAAAAAACTGAGCAGAGGGAGATAGTTTCGTGAAAAACATTGCATACCGCACTTCGTTATGGAGCACAGCATGTCGTAGATGTCCTAATGATACCCTGGGCTGGGTGATCGGTGATCGGTCGATATTTTACTCCTACGAGTATAGCTCAGTAGGAACTGTAATACCTTAACATTTGACGTTTTCGAGGATAGGAGTGCAAAATCTCTCTTCGAACGTCTTTTTTATAGAAACACTTGCGCGTGCGTCGCTAAAAACATGCCACCCTTGTTCCCCAGGTACTGAAACGAAGCGAGCAGGTCCAGGTACGGCCGTATACGGTACCACTACGTCCCAAAGACCCCGCCATTCAGAGGGGGGGGGAGACTGTTATAAGGATTACCCAGGGCTGGGTGGTCGATTGATATTTTAACCCTATACGTAGGTCAGTGGGTAATACCTTCACATAGAGGCGCGGGATATGCGCACAATCGATGGCTGGGGGGTAGCTTTTGTACGCGGTGGTAAAATCGCCTAATTTGGTCTTGAATATTGCGCGAGGCACGGCCGTTGACTCACCATTGGGGTCGTTTGCTGTGAGGACGCGAGTGTGCTCCTCCTTCATCTCCGCTTCGCTAAGCTGCAGCTGATTGGCAGGGCGAACCACCTACTCCGGAGCATGGCAGCACGGGTGGCGCAACAGCAGCAGCACAGCACGTATGTTGTAGTGTTGTTGAAGCTCTGCATGATACGATCGTCATTCTATGTTGCGCGTGACCGGACGCTGTTGTACAGTAGTAGCTGCCTACGATATGCTTACAGCAAGTTAACAGCGCAACGCTTGTCACTATTTACGGGGGACCATAGTAAATAGGACCAAACATTGTTAGCAAAAATAGGGAATTATATAGGTTTTGGTGCCTACAGTAGGTTCTATTGTGTCTACAGTAGGTCCTATTAACTATGGTCCCCCGTATTAGCAGCTCTACGATACTACGCCACCTGTTATGTGTGTTATTATAGATACCTGGTATACCTGGTACCATAATGTGAATGTTGTACGTACTGGTATACTTCCTCTGTCCCATAATAAGTAAAGCGCCTTACGTTTATCCAGGCACTTAATCATTTCCGATTCTTCTTTCCGTGTTTATTATTTATTGAAGTCCTCACTGATTTTGCGGTGGAACCCTCTCAAAATTGAAACAGTCACGAGGTACACCAGTACACCAGGTGGGCGAACGGTGTAAAACAAAACCAATCGGGCTAAAAATGGCCGCAATAAGCAAACAAAAACAAAAACGAAAGAAAAAAAAACAAAAGTCACTCGCCCTCGTCGTCACTATTGTTCGATGCCAGGTGTTCTTAAACCTTATGGAAGGCATCCTCATAATATTTTTCCCTCCTCTCCGACGTTCCTGCCCTTATGCCAACTATTATGGGATCGGAAGCCAGAACAGTAATTTTCAACACTTTGGAAAGCTTTTTCTCCCGGGGGCGTTAAATGATGTCCCCTGCTCTCTCAACGAGCTACAGGTCAACTTTCGAGAATAATCTATTATATAGGTATTGGCCGATTTTGCAGGCTCGAAATTCCAATGGATGGCCAACCCAGGCCAACTGGCCCAGTTTCGTTTTTTATCGAAACCGGGTGAAAAATACGAAACAGACGGCCAGGTTATATCCAAACTCGGCGAAAAATCGAAACTGGGCCAGGTGGCCATCCGTTGGAATTTCGAGCCTGCAAAATCGGCCGATACCACTAGATTCCTCTCGAAAATTGACCAATAGCTCGCTGAGAGAGCAGGGGATAAGTTTTAACGTCCCCGGGAGAAAAAGCCTTCGAAGGTGTTGAAAAAAACTGTTCTGGATTCGTTTCCCATGAGAGTTGGCATTAGCTTACAGTTTTCTCAAAGCCAGTTGGGTGAGGTATAGAGCTTCTGGGGTGAAAGGCCTCAAGAAGAATTCGGTGCAACCACTACCGCCGTAGCAGGCGTCATGAGGCGTGTGATGTGGTTGCTGGGTTACGCGAGACAGTACACAGGAGTTGGCTAGAAGGGATAACCTACTAGACCACTCAGTCAGCGCTGACTGAGTGGTGTAACAGTGTATTCCTAACCAACAACGGCAAGCACTTTTCAGTTGGGGTTATCCGCGTGATTGCGTGAGCTACAGCTCCGGAGATATGTTGAAAGGAATGGCGCTCCGAGGCCAGCGGTGTTGTTTATCAGTGGTGCCCAAGAAGACAGGATGTGCGGGGTGTAGAGAGCGTGCGATGAGCACGCCTGCCTCAGCTCGAACAAAACAAATCAGAACATGGAGAACCCTACAAACTAAACGCAAACCTGAAGATCTGTGACTCTCGTTCGTCGGCGCCCTTTCGTGTTTTTTGGGTCCCGACTCTCGATGTTCTGCATCACCAGCGAAAGGACACTTTAGTTGTGCCGCATGATGTACTAAATCGACATTTGACGTACCGCACTGCTTGTACCATGTCAATACCTTGTGCTACTGTGCCCTACCTGCTACTGGCGACTATGTCACCTATCAGACTCTCGAAAAGCTACTGGCTACAGTTGTGTGACAAAGTAGATATCTTTAACACGACCCCGCAATGGAAATCACATAGTCAAACTCGTTATATTCAACTATCAAATCGGATTACTTAACAGCTTGGTTCTAATGTGCTCTTGCTCTCTTGCTTAATAGACACTACAAGTGTCATGACCTACTCCGTTGCGTCTTCTCGAAAGTTTCAATTATCGCTACTTGGTCGGTGTACTTGTCTGTTTTATTTGTATTGTCTGCATGTTTATGCGTGGGATCCGTTGTTATGTGGTAGCAATGTTTTATTTCTTCGTTGCCACGCCGAAACCACATCAACCGCTCCTGGTTCGCTTTCGACGGATTATCGACCCTTCCACTAACGGTATAGCTAACGCAACAATTACAACGCACAACCTGGCCACGTAAATGCATACTACTGCTGCTGCTGTGACAGGTTTAACGCATGAACGAGCATGCAAGCAGCAAATACATCACACTCCGGCCTTGGAATTGGTGCGGGTCCCACTGTACATAACCAGACAGGCTCACTCAATACGGCATCAACCCGTACACGAAGAAAATACTACGCCGTTACATATATGCTAATGGGAACAGCATCTCAACTTCCCGATATCTTCTGTTTTACACCGTTTCAGCGGCTGTGTTTCTCGGGGAACTTGGAATAAGACTGTCTGTTGTCAGCAGTAGTCCATCCTTTCTGCGAGAATGTTCCCCTGCAGTTGATAGTTCATATATAGCCTGGGTTCGGAGTTTTAGAAGGGCGCAATGGTTTGCTAAGGGTCCGAAGATTTTCCCAAAACTGGCTGACGTTCCAATCTTGTCAAGAGTTGGTCAAGTCTTTGGGCACTTGGCCAAATCTAGCGCCATCGTGAAAAATTCCAGGCCCTGTATGAAGTGCGAATTGTCCAATGCTGTATTATTGCGGCACTCAGAGCAGTACCTGGTACATAATAATATTGCAGAGCGACTGGAAGACATGAACCCGAACAGTACCCCTCCAAGCGTGCTACACAGTAGGTGTTAGCCTTACCCTCACTAAGCTTTATCCCATGTGGTTGTAACCACCGTGCAACATTATTATGATGGTGTCGCACTCATTCAATGCATGTAAAGCAACGTAACACCCGTTTATCGACCGCTTGTAGCATACCTCGTACGCGATGGCCTCGAGAACGAAACCCCAGTTGTCCATGCACATGTGCTGCCTGCAGAAACTCCGGAACAGCGCGCCAGCCATCGTCGTATCAGCCTCTCGGATGTAATCCATCGCTCCGTGCATTTCGCTGAGCGCTGTGACTGTGTTCCCAGATGGGATGGGAAGCACTCGGACTCCTTGACAAAATCGCCAGCGATGATGGGCAGCCACCGGAATGAGCGTGCTACACACACATACAACACGTGCATCATGCACAATCACAGCAGCAGTAGGGTCGGCGTATGTCGAAGGGAGTGGACGTAGACAAGTGAACACGTTTCACGTGATGGCCGATGAGATAAATTTACGCCATCCCCCTTAATATCGAGGTTCGACATCGCCTGTAGCATGGTACGCATTACAAACATACAAAATTGACAAACAAATAATACCAGGTATCAGGTATCTGACAACAATCTCGTGGAGAGGAGTTCAACGAAGCAAATTAGAAGCGCTATAATCGTTCTTTCCAGCAGGGAGAGCCCACCCAAGTGTTGCAGCGCCGTGGCGCCAGGGTTATCAACCAAGAAGCGTGGTGGTTGTCCGAACCAGTCGGACGCGTAGGGTCTGCATGAATGGACAATGCGCAGCCCAAGGCTGAGCTGTCGGACCTAGGGTTGGGAGGACATATCTCAGGATAGGAACGTCTACTCTACTGTGAAAACTGCTAATAAACGTGTGAAGTTGAACAACCCGTAGGGTTTAAAAAGACATACTGTAGTTAAAATACCACTCAAACACGGGAAAGAGTCTACTGTGAACAGCGTCCTTCCACATCGCTTCTTGGCACTCACCGTGCATACTATCATCACTATACCGTCCTCATCATGCGCGCGTGTGATGCGCCGTGAATCGTTTTCCACCGCGCTGCCTGTTTGGATGTTTTGACTGTTTGGACGTTTCGACTGTTTGGACGTTTCGACTTGTTTGCTAGCTGCCACCGAGCAGGACGGGGTGAGGTGAACATCTTCCGCGGGCTTGACGGTCGTCAGAACTTGAGATAACCGCATTACGACTGCCACGCTGCTACCGCTTCCCATGCTGTAAGGGAAGGACTGCCGCTGCACGAGAGCCCTCCGTGGCCTTGACGCTCTGCTGCTGGGAGGGAGGAGGCATCCTCGTAACACAAATACTGTGTAGATTGTGCTTATGATTGGATACTGGCTGGATGGCTGTTGGATATAATATGGAGTTCCAATGGTAGGTTGGCTTAACAATACTGTAGTGGGAAATACATTGGGGAAACTCCGTCTGGCGGGATTTAGGAAGGTAATTCGCCTCTTGTTATTGCCTCGTGGTGACATGCTTTCCCACCTGCGAGGAGCAATAATATATTGTTAATTGTGAATATGATTATGATGGGATACTGGCTGGATGACTGTTGGATTTATTAGGGAGTTCCAGTGGTAGGTTGGCTTTATGGTAGTGAGAAATGTATGACGCGAAACCCCGTTTGGCGGGATTCGGGTGGTAATTCGCCGCCTGTTCTTGTCTCGTGGTGGCCTGACATCCCACTTGCGAGGAGCAACAATATATTGTTAATTGTGATTATGATTATGATGTGATACTGGCTGGATGACTGTTGGATTTATTAAGGAGTGTCAGTGGTAGGTTGGCTTTATGGTAGTGGAAAATGAATGACGCGAAACCCTGTTTGGGGGGATTCGGGTGGTAATTCGCCGCCTGTTCTTGTCTCGTGGTGGCCTGTCATCCCACTCGCGAGGAGTAATATATACGTCGTTTATGTGGATACCTCCCGGTACCTGGGCGCGCCAGCAGTGTTGCATCTCATAAGTCCTGTCAACGCTTCAGAGGTCAACGAAAAAATATATACATGTGGTTAATGTGGGGGTCTACCGGTACCTGAGCGCATCAGCAGTGTCAATCTCGTAAGTCACATCTCGTAAGTCCTGTCCACGCATCAGGGGTTAACGAATACGCTAGCCTACTGTTCGTTAACCTCTGAAGCGTTGACCTGACTTACGAGATATGACACTGCTGATGCGCTCAGGTACCGGGAGACATCTATCTGTTGTATTTTTTCGATTATTTTTCATTTTCAATGCTTCGCTGGCCTCTTAGGAAGTTAGGGCTGAGATTGCTGACGTCCCACGGGGGAGAAGCTGATTTTCCGATTTCGTCATGCCTGACGAGATTGATGAGAGTGCTGGATTGGTCGAGAGTGAGGGTGTGTCTTATGTTGACCTCGCTGGAACGATCGGAATTGAACGAGACTAGTCGTGGTCGTTCGTTCCATTCCAACCATTCCAACCTGTTTGTATCCGATGCGGATCTGGGCAACCGACCCGAACATAAAATTTCCAGAAGAATTCCGAGCTGACTTTTGCGGCGGGACCGTGCGACTTATGGGAAGCCAAGATGACCGAATTACCCTCACGACCGATACCTGACCGAAAGATACACACATCAAACCCTCAAACTCGAAAAACCCTTGCGACAACGGGTTACCCCTCGAACACTGCAGTATTATGGGAAGCCCCGGATGACCTAGCTCAGCTCAAGGCCAGCATAAAGCTGTACCACTCGAGAGAGTCAGTCACCCTAGCTGACGCGAAGTAAGATGTATGAATTATTGCCCAGAAGAACCCAGGCAGAACCCGGGCAGAGCCCAGTCAGAGGGTCCCCGCCCCGCCGGAGGACTCCAGAAGAGGAACGATGACCCGGATGACCTAGCTCAGCTCAAGGCCAGCATAGGCTAAGTCGACGTACTGCTGTACGAGCATCAAAGCCCCACGAACAATGTGGACACCTACCTGTAGCTCAGAAATCGCGACGTACCAAAAGTGCCAGGCCCAAAAAACTCCAATTCAGCGAAATCGTGGCGTTCGTCCACACGGCACAGACAGGGGGAGGTGGGGCTTTGGCATAAACGGCTTTGTCTCTGGGAGACGTGCTATGATATAGGGGATAGGGGTAGCAGTTATCTGATTGGCCAAAATATGCATGACTGAAGGGGATTCTCAACCATTGTAAGGAACTACTCTATATCGCGTTTGGATTTATATACCATGTTTTCGTTTTACACCGTGGTCATGGGATTGCTCATTGGACAAGAGCGCACCCTTCGTCAAAGAAGCCCGTTTTTGTTTGGGATAGAGCTCCTCAGATGAGAAGCTTCCAAAAATTATCAACATGACGGAACAATACCCCCTACCCATCGCAGCATGCGTGCTGTGTTTAGACGCGTACTACGATAGAGGTAGCACTTTTTGGCTAAAATATTTTCTGAAAGACGGAGCTCCTTAACCCAAAATCGTCGGGATTCCATTCTTCTTGTTTTGCAATATAATTCGTTGTGTACCTAGGCCATTATGGGGTGGTTCATCGGGGTAAGGCCACAATACTTCTCAAATTTGGGTTTTGGATGGGGTACAGAGCCCCCTAAGCGGGGCATCTAAGAAAAAAGAAGGTGCACCCCTATCGTAGCATGTGTCGTTAGTGACCCCTGCCCTGCTCGTGGCCGCACCGTCGAAGCTAACGTCCCGCCGATTTATGCAATTTTCTCATGAGTGAAGTTTGAGTTTGCTCGGCTTGGACTCAAAAATGAAAAAAAGCGACTCGAAAAAAGGTGTTTTCGCGGCTACATAAATATATACAAAGATAAGTGCGTTACAAAACGGGATTTTGCTTCAATTTTCGCGAGTATATATTTTTAAATAGCCATGGAGAACCAAAGCGTACACTCTTAGGTGCAGCGTGCTACAATGTAAATGGTATGTATACTTCAGTCTCATGCGTTCAAATTCGAAAAATGGATTTATTTAAGTGATGCTGATACCTGATCTTGAGCTGCATTGTGGAAGATGGACCGAATATCACGCCTCTAGCGAGGAACTCCCTGCGCAAAACATAACTTTTTGCGCAAAAAAAGGGTACACGGCGGTTCATACAACAACAGTACCGTACCCTTTAAGCCCTTTGCAAGTGCACCCCCACGTTTTGGAGACAAATAACTTGGAATTAGAGTTGCAGTTTTTTTGCAGTACGCAGCTAAACAGGGATAAAAAAAAATGGCGAACTCGCAAAAAAAGGCAAAACTCGCAAAAAACAAAAAACAAAAATGACTTACTACGAGTTCGTGCCAACCGATGTGCCAGCAGATGGACGGTTCTATCGTTTTTCGTACCCCCTCGTCTTTTGTATGCAATCGTACTACTACTCTTACAGTACTACTTCGGTACGACTTACGATACTGCAGTATGGGCCTGCCAACAAGAAACGCCTAATCTGACCAAACCATTTTGTGACACCAACCTTGAGCAGAGGCTACTACCCTGGTATATAGGATTTAGTGTAGCGTCCCCCCAAATCCTATACTTATTATAAGGTAATTTCTTATTGGTGGGCCTACACTGTACCTTGTACTGTACTAGAGTACTGTAAAATAGAAATAGCAAAATAATCCGACAACCCTCTTGCATGTTCCGGTCAACTGCAAAACAGCAGGAAGCAGCCATCGAAAACAACCATGGCAAGGGTCTTCGCGATCTCAGTGCTTTGTTAGAACCCAAACCTGTCGGTTGAAGTCACTCTTGATCGCTTGACGGACAGCCGTCAAGGAATTCCCTACACTACAAGTAGTATATTAAGTCAAAAATGGCCTTGACGGGTCAAACCTATACCGTCTTGACGGGTCAACACTACACCGTCAACCAACATCTTTGCTATAATAGGTACCGAGCACAAATTTCAACCTCCTCTGTGAGTAAGGAAGGCAGCGAAGGAGTAGGCTTATCAAATACGGTACCTGGTACCATAACTGGGGCTCTCTTTGCCGATCTAGCTGCTGATGAAACCCGGTACTACTGCTACTACTGCTGTAACTCGAATCGTCTGCCCTGTTGATTTGATCGCACATCTCTACCACACCACACCACATTGTAGACCATGTCAATGTTAATTAATTGTAGACAACGTCTACCAGAAAATGGGCAGCATATCCTACCCAGCACATGGGCCACAGCAGCTTACTTGAAGTGCGACGACAAGGTCCTTTGCCGCCTTAAACAACTGTACCTCAACCGTCGCGGCACGATCTATGTCGCGAGTGGCCCCCACATCAACGTTCAAGCCCGAGGCGATCTGCCCAGCACGATGTTAACAATACAGAATCTGCAAACTACAAATCACAAACAAAAAATCGCCCGGATCTCGTCTCTCAAAAATGTAAACCACACGCGATTCGGCCTCACTCGCATGGGGTCACCTTGCGCCCAACGAAAGGCATGGCGCAAACCACACACTCATACAAAAAAGAAAAAAAAAACGCACACAAAATAAACCCAGGCAAGATAACTTAAGCCCCGATGATTCGCTGCCACAATCCATTGTTGACACATGATCGTCATTCGACGGCACGAGCATTGCTGGCACACGATTCGCTGCCACAACCATTGCTGACACATGATCCGCTGGCACAACCATCGTTGACACATGAATGACTCGATGGCGCAGCCATTAGAGGCACGCGATCATGATTGTCATTCGATGACACAATCGTTACTGACACATGATTCGCTGCGCAACCATCGCTGACACATGATTCGATGGCACCACCACTGTTGGCACATGATTGTCAGTCGCTGGGTGTACGAACCCCACCGGAGCCATCGCTGAGGTGGCTTTGGCTTGCGCTCAGCCCACTCCACCAAAACCTAAAAGCATCGTGAAGCACCACACAACGGTCCCAAAATTGTTTTTGAGTTGATGCTTGCTGTATAATAATTCCAGGGTTGCACTGCTAGAGGTGGTGCTGTCGACTTTCGACGCCTCAAAAACGCCTTCAAAGCGTGTTCAAAACCAACCCCCCGACTGACCAGCCAATGACGGTGCATACCACACCCTGCAGCACCAAAAACTAAACGGATCCATCACACACAAACATGCCGAAATATTTTTGGCCCGCGGGCAGCTATTCATACGTAGCAAATGTGGTAGCGGTGGGAATGATAACGATTCGGATGATGAGACGCCGTAGATACACCGTACATAACCAGCTTTACGAAAGCCGTAGAAACGAAATAAATGTAAAGTCGTCACTTGCGACTAAGTCATGCCCAGGAGGCGGTGCGGTGACAACAAAAACCTGAGAAAAGAGAGCGGCCTCGGATAAGGAAGCAGCAAGTCGGCAATTTCTAGCTTCTACCCGTCAGGAGGACAAAAAAAAGCGAAAATAAACGAAACCAGCGAAACAAAGCGAAAAAACGAAAACGAAAACGAAAACGAAAACAAACCAAAAACAGAAAACAAAACCAAAGCAGTACAACAGGAAAAACCAAAACGTAAAATGCAACGCAGCAGGCACGTCCATCAGTCAGGGAGGCAAACAAAAGGCGATCGGACTGAAAACATAAAAAAGTCAATCGGCAGACGAAATAAAAAAACGCAATTAGCAACGAAATAAAAAACGAAATAATCACGAACCTAAACCTCAGGCCGTGAGAACCTGCATAGGAGGCCCCGACCACACCAAACATGCCAAATGCCGACACAAACGCCGAAAACAACCCAACAAGCACGCTGCGAAACCCGCCAGTACAACCGCCGAAAAACGCTCCAACAACCACGCTACAAAACATGACAACACAAACGCCAGAAAACACGCCAGCCAATACACACCGAGAAAAAACACGCCGTACAACAACACGCACCATACCAATCCGCAGAAACACCAGTCCGTAGAAAAACCAACAATACGTAGCGCCAACGCAGAAAAAACACTATATCATACTTTGTACGATACTGGACGCCCGTACAGGTAACGCCACTGACCCAACGCGAGACTACCGGATGGGCACACTTGGTACTACCCTTGTACTAACCTCGCCCCCGTGAAGGCCCCTCACGCAACCGACCGATGTCCTCGACTGCGGCACAAATCATTTCCACAACCAACCCAGGACTTTCGATCTTAACTCTCTACTACTGCAAAATTTATCCGCAGTCTGATTCTGTTAGATACCGCTATCAATAGCTCAGTGGTTATGGTTTATTTCCCTAACAAACTCCAAACGTAGCTTGGTCCAAAAACGAGGACGGATTTGCACTTCTTACGTGCTTCACTTGACCCTATTGTTACCGGGAAAAAAATATTCCACACTAATTCCAAGTAGTTTTTCCCCCAGAAACGCGGGTGCAGTTACTTGCACATGAAAAGTGGTTGATTACGCCCCTTCAGCACTTTTAAAGGGGCCGATTTAGCCCCTTAGTCTAGCCTTACAGTTATCGTAGAAAACAGCAAACCGACTCCACGGTTCTCTCCGTTGAGCAAATCGACTCAACGGCTCTCTACGTTCAGCAAATCGACTCAACGGCTCTATCCGTTAAGAATACCGCTCAACGGCTCTCTCCGTTCAGCAAAAATCGGCTCAACGGCTCTATCCGTTCACCCGCCCCTGCAACTACAGCAGCAGTACGTTTATAGCAAGCGGTGTCCAAAAAACGAGTGTCTTTCGGAAAGGAAGTTCGACGATCAGAAATCAAACGTTACGCTTCATACGTCCGGGAACGCCTCGTAACGCTTGATGTGTCCCAACAACGTCTCCAGACCAATGGCGTCGTACGCCGCTTTCGCTTTACGGAACCCGTCACCGTACACCTGAGGTGTCGTCATGAAACGAAACACAACAAAGCAAGCCGAGGTAACAAAAATAAGGAGGCATATACGCATGTAGCGAAACGTTTCGAAACCCATCACCGTACGCACACCTTACGTGTCGTCACAAAAGGAAACGAAGAACAGCAAGCCAAGGTAACCTGAATAAGGAGGTATTAACGCATGGCACGAAACGAATCGATTCAAACAAGCAGCAGCGCGCCACAGTTGGTGAAACTTCTACGATGAGAGCACGAGAGTAAGACGTCTTTTTCATCTCATGTAATGAATCGCTCCGTCGCCATGCCATCAGCAACTTCGTAGTAGCAGTAGTAGTAGTAGTAGTAGTAGTAGTAGTAGTAGTAGTAGTAGTAATAATAGTAGTAGTAGTAGTAGTAGTAGTAGTAGTAGTAGTAGTAGCAGCAGTAGCAACAAAAACAGCAGCAATACTCAGGAGGTACACGACTCTTCCTCCAAAAGGCGACGAGGCGCGGTTCTACATCAAAAACCGAAATCCCCACCAATCCGACCCCACCCATCCACCTACACCCAACACCCACCTCCAGCGGGGTGTTCCCGTAGAGCAGAGCGGCCGCTCTCACGAGCCGCCAATTCAGGGGATGAGCCTCTCCCATCCCCGCCCCTCCCCCGCCTCCCCCCGGAAGCAGACCGCAGCGGTTGAGGCTTATGGCCGCCATCAGCCGCCGTCTCTCCCTCGCATCCCCTCTGATTAATCGGACAAGGTAAAAAATAAAGATACTTTAGCTGTCGCTAGGAAGGAAACTCGCGCAGCAGGATTATTTTGTAACTGCCATCTAGTTGTGTGCAATGGTTGGTGGTAAGTTACGTTTCGGGGAAAAGGTGATCGAGAGGGGAATACTCAGTTGCGCCACGGGAAAAAATCAACTGCTTACGTAGTAAATGAAATAAATAAGACGCATGCACCACGTTTTTTTCGGATGATACTTAATTGAGAAGCTTTCTATTACTATCTATATACTACATACCCTCCCCCAAATCCTGGCTCCGGGGGAAAAAAAATGAACGGCCCCCCCGAAGGTAACGGCGAAAATTGTTGTAAAACAATAAACGACACTGATTGGGCAGACCAGTTCCTTGGTTAAGGAGGCATTACTGTTAGTCAGAAACAACCATTATCAGCCAGAATGTTCTACCCCTAATCGTAACGCTATTTTTTTTGGCGTCGTCAAAAACAAGCATCTCGCATTCGCCCGAAATGTGAAGTATCAAAGCCCAACGCCAAGGTCGAGGAATTCAGTGAGGACCGCGGTTGATTTCAAGCTCAAGCTCAATTACAGCTGGCGTTCAATTCAATTCAGGTTCAACTCAAGCTGAAGGACTAGATGACACCTGGTACGGTGCACGCCTCGAGTTGAAATTAGAACCCCCC
>JAYJME010001151.1:0-17617 GCA_036873775.1 Costaria costata
CACTAGCAGCCCCTTCGCGAGTGGTGAGTCCCCCCTTCCGCGGCCCTGGGCGAGCCTGGTTTTTCCCTTTGTGTCGATAGCGCGCGCTCCCCCCCTCGTCTTGAACGTACTGGTAAGAAAAAATGCGGCCTATACTCTGTACTCGCAGAGACACACACACATAAACATGCATATAAATCCCAGGTTTTTACGTACGAATTTTTATAGCGCAGAGCAGAACTTTTAAATTCAATTGAGCGTCGAATCTGAAAATCTGAGTGAACGAGCGCGAGCCGAAGGTATACTTCGTGTTTGACTCGTGTGTACGAGTACCCGGTACAAGCCTTGATGTGTGGTACAGCAGCAGCTGCCGTGATATGACGGTATGACTGATGGGTTGCTGCGGCTCAGCTATCTGCTTCTGCTGCAGCTGTGTTTGGGCTGCCTTCCACCCTAAAAACATAAGTTTCTGTCTACTCGTAGACCCATGAGGGTTGCTGTGCATGCCGTTTGTTCCTTTAGAGAGCGAGAGATAGCAGCAGCACCATGAAGTACAGCAGTAGGTAGACATGAGTTCTTCCCTTTGTGGTGACAACTCGTGCTCTGTTGATACGACTGACGAAAGTACTCTGTACGAGCCCGCTTGGGATGGGATGGAGCAGGAAGATGACGACCAAAGAGTGCTGCAACTATCGTAGAACCGATTTACGCCGTACGTCGTGTATACCTGACCCGAGCGTGACCTGCCTTCCTTCTTCTTCTTCTTCTTCTATCGAGGTCATGCCGGCTGGTCTCTTGCTTGGGAGGGATGGTGTTTATTTAGTATGGTGGGTGGTAGGCACCAGGCGTACTTGTTTACTTGACTTGTGCTCGTATGCTCGTATGGATGTGATTAGATACGACGGGCTCCTTCCTTGCCCGACCTCGACAATGTCACGCCCCCCTGCGCCAATATCATACCATACGTTCGTAGTCTACCTGGTACTGCTGTACCAGAGTCTACAGCAGCAGTGTTGCCAAGATGTAGATGTGTATATTTTCGGCACCTTCGTCGTCGTTCAGTTCGCTTGCGTCGCTCGGTCGATCGCGGCAGAGTCGCTCGGTATTTAAATAGTACCCGACCCTGGTATTTTGTTTGCTGCCTTGGGCTGCCTTTGTCAGTCGCGCGGTCGCTCTGTCGCTCGGGCCGTCTCTTTTTTTTTTGTATACAGGTAACAGCACGAGTACGAGTGCAGTGGGGCACTCACTGCTGTCACCACCGCACCACTACGAGTACGGTTGGAGCAGAAAAGTATAAGTATACTGCTGTGCTGTATTTGACTCTAATTCCAACTACTTTACCGCTAACTGCAGTCCTAAAGGGGCTGAGAGAACATGGTGATTTTGTAATTTTGTAATTTTGGCTTTGCACGCCTTTGATGCCAACACTATAAATAAAACGACTGCTACGAGTACATATATGGTCGTGACGCATATACTGAAACCTCAACCTATGATACCAGGTATTATCTGGTTATATGGTTATATGATACCCAATCTGAGACAGACAGAACCATGGAGATAAGAGCGGCAAGCACTGGCCTGTCCCGAGGGGCTCTTAAATCGGGGGTGCCCCACTCTGTATAATGAAAAAAGGAAAAAAGAGAAAAAAAACTGGATCGTTGTCTTGGGGGAACCGGCTGTCTCTCTTTGATTCCTTGGCATTTATTAACGATCGAAAATCAGTACGTACGAGTACGTGGCATCGAACATCCTTTACATACTCGTACAGTACGCGACAGCAGTTAATAGACTCCTATTTTGACTACGTAAGGCTCGCGACTTATTATGATCTCAACGTTGAGCGTAGGCTCTTAACCCCTTTAGAGCCGGAAACGGTTTTTGGGGACAAAACTATTTGGAAATAGTGTGGGATATTTGTTGGGGTAGTAAAAGGGCTATTGTATAGGATTTAGAGTAGCGTTCTTCGCTGAGCACATATGCTTCGTAGCTGTAAATTCTTATTTTTCGAAAAAAGTCAGCCTGAAATTCTAAACTACCTGGTATCATATTCATATATACGCACCCCATGGTGTACATGTATGCATAGTAGTGGTCATTTTGCAAACTGAAATGTGACAAAATTAGGCAATTTGCCAGTTTGTATTTTTTCTCCTGTTTGCGTTGAGGTCAAATCTCCCCTCGAGCTGCTGCCGGCTGGCGGCCCTCTCTCTTCGTTTGTCGCTGGTACTATTTTATGAAATTGAAAAAACACCATTATTATCAAATAAAAAGCGTCGGCTGTGAGATCGAGGATTTCTTCGAAACTCAACTTTGCAAGCTATATTATAGCCCCAATGGATTACACAAAACACGTAGTACGCGCGATCGAAGTATCCCACGCAGCTTGCAAAGTTGAGTTTCAACGAAATCCTCGATCTCACAGCTGACGTTTTTTTTGTTTTATAATACAACATGCATTACAACTATTAATACAGCAGTAGATAACAGCAGGTACTACTGTAGTAATAGCTGGTGATAACACCTACACAGAGTACAGAGCAGTGTCACGGGGTAGTAGTAGCACTGCTTTGTGGAAAGTGAAGAAGGCATCACCTGCCAATAATAACGTGTGATAATGGCTACACGTATTATACATATATGAGATTTCCCTGTAAACGCACTGCTGCTGCTTGCTGAAATAGTACGGATAACGAAAGCTGTCTACCAGTACACGAAGAAGACTTGGTTACATTTCGCTCTTTTCAGCCGTTTTTTGTCCATCCAACCCGCGTTCCCGATCGTGTTCCCAACCATTTCAGACTGCGTCTCCCAACCGTATATTCCCTATTCCCGACCTATTCCCGACGTTCCCCAATGTATTCCCGTCCTATCGCTTCCCATCAAGAAATCTTGTAGTCCCATCAAATATCATAAAATTAAGGAAAGTGAGCTGTGTGAGATCGAGGATTTCGTAGAAACTCAACTTTGCAAGCTGTGTGGGATACTTCGATCGCGCGTACTACGTGTTTTGTCTATGTAACCTAATAATGGAGAATATATACAAAGTAGTCTCATTTTTTTACGGGAATTAAGAAGATTTAACATCCATGGACCTAATATGTTCCCGACCTTTTCCCGACTTATTTCTGATCCGTTCACAGATCATTTCCCGTACCGCCAAACATCGTTTCCCGCCCCGTCCCGTACCACCAAAATATCACGTGTTCCCGTCCAATCCCGTCAACCAAATGGCTTCCCACCTTCCCGTCCCATTCCCATCCCGCGGTAAACAAACGGGAACGTTTTCCCATACTGTCCCTCGGGAAGACCCAGACATATTTCAAATCGGCCCCGTACCGTTCCGCGCAGTGCCTTTGTTACCACGCGTGTCCTTGCCTACACCTTGCACGCCAAAATATCTCGTTGTTAGAGATGTGTTCCCTTTGTTCACGCGGGCATGCGGATAGCACCAGTCACCATGACATTCGTAGTTCGTGTACTTCAAACAGCAGTGAGAGCAGCTAAAACACGATGAACCACGGGCACCGCGTCTTGTTCCTTGTTCCCGGTAACATTAGGCTTGGCTGGTCGACGCAACCGAACTCCTGGTTGTAGGCGTTGTGCTCGACGACATCGCGGTCACGTTTCAGCTGGGGAGCTTCACCACGGGGCTTGTGGGCAGCGCCAGTTTCTGTGGTGAGAAGACAGCGACGGCTCGCTTTGCACTTTGCATCAGCGTCAAGAATAGTTGCCAGCCCGAAATCAATAACTAGTAATCAGCCATTCGCGAAAAATAGTCGGTGTTACCGCTGGGTAACGGGGATGATGTGCCTGATTCCCCGTTTGGGAACACACCGAATACTCACAAACCTCCGTTCTCCAACCCGCGCGCTAGAAGGCCGGCATAGTTGGTTTATTTGAGTATCGACATATCGAAGATTGCCAACATGGACACATCGCCACGCCGTAAGACACTGACAACAGTATACCGTATCGCCTAAATTATTTGTAGCCATGTACACCATCCCCGACCTGCCGATCAAAGGAGGAAATTGGCTACAATGGCTTGTATTTATGCCATATTATCGAAACTTGTAGCGAAGCGACGACACTCTTCTGTATCTACGATGTGACCCTGTCGTTGCCTTATTCCATGCAAGTAGCGTGTGTGTGTGGATCTACCGTTGTGGCGCTAGGCACATATCGAGACGTAGACCCCTCGATGCACCCCCCTTCACTGGATGCCGACGGAAATCAAGCCCTGCAATAATCGTTCCCACGACGACAAGCACAATCAAACGCGATAGGTCCACCCAGGGTGTAAAATGCATCATGCATCGTTTCGTCAAGTTGGAAGTGCACGTCAGGGAGAGAAACACAGCTCATCGTTTGGAGACTTGCATATCGGTGACCACCATTGGCAGTCAGTGTCCCCGCAGGCGTTTCGTCGGGCTCACATGTACGTCACTCGACACTTCCTTCCTGCCCTCCCCTTACCCCTCTCCGTCAAACCAGGCATGCTATTCGGTGCGGTATTCTGGTCCGTCTACGCCGACAGGCGTGGTCGCCGAGACGCCTTCATCCTGTCACTTACCTGCATCTTTGTGGCGGGGCTGGCCTCAGCGTTCGCCCCATCCTTCCGTTTGCTGTTGATTTTCCGTGCCACCCTGGGCTTCGGCATCGGCGGTAGTATTCCCGTAACGACGGTACTCGTTTCGGAATTATTCCCAACCAGTAACAGGGCGACAGCGCAGTGCCTCATGGTCGGGGTTGTTTGGGCAGCTGGCCTCATAACCGCGGCTCTGCTAGGATTAGTTCTAAACAGGGCCCTCGGATCCGGGTGAGCGAGCGCATGCATTGAAAAGTCGACCCATTGTTTGCTATCTTTGATTCAGTCAGGCCTATTTACTGTATCTTGTAGCCGTATGGACACCTGCCCCCTGCCCCCACCGGTGGGTTACGGGATCCCACTCCAAACGGCATTCTGCGCCTGCCTCATACCTGGCTAGAGCAAGTGCTGCTGTTGTCATTACCCAATGTCGCATACATTTAGAGCCTTCGCTCGTGCTCTAGGGTGTGGTCCCCTGTGTTAGCGACTACGTTTGAGCAGAAAGTAATCTCTCTAGGTGTCAGCGAAAGGCTTGCCAAGCCACGCAGCATGCGTGTGCAAAATGCGCCGCACTCTCAAACTGAATAACCGGAATACTCACGTAAACATCGCTTCAATCGTCGTGCGTGATCAGACAAGAGGAGGCGATGTGGAGGTGGTTCCTTGGACTAGCGGCGATGCAGCGCTATGGTTGTGGTTGCTTACAGAATTCTCCCGGAGAGCCCACGCTATCTGAGCGTCGTCGGAAGGCATGATGAAGCCGTCGAGGTGTGTGAGTGGGCCAATGCCGTTGTTAAGTGGTTGCTTTCAGGTGCCGCGGCGCTGATCGGGTTGCTACATAGGTTACGACTACGCCGCATTGATATTTTTGTCTCCATGTTGTCAAGCGTTCGGACGGACGGTGTGATATGTTGACATTTCGTCCTCGACAATCCGATGTACCGTTTTACGCTACCACAGGTCATTGAGGAAATTGCCAGGGTGAACGGAGTAGCCAACGTGCTCGGCGTGGAACTGTCCCAGCTGACGGATGACGACGAACGTGTCCGACTCGTTATTGAACCCTCATGCATTGATCTGACCGGAAGCGAGAACGGCTCTGGTGCAGGGAACATCCGCGAACTGTTCCAAACGCCAGTTTTGCGAAGGGCGACGATTTCCATGTGGGTGGTGTAAACCGAGCTGTTGTTTTTCTCAGCGGGGGGCCGAAACATGATCGCTGCCTTGGATGCGGTCAGAGATGTGTCCCCTGTTTGAACGCACGTGCTTCTGGTTATCAGTCGCGCTGGTCTGCCGTTTCTACTGGCTGCAGTTGTTGGCGTTGAGATGGCTGAGCACGACCGCATCGGGATCAACGATCTGGGCGATCAATGACATAAACACGTGTTATCACGAGCTCCCGGTGTATTGTGCAGACCTTGGCTAAATGGTCCTTTCCGTCGCCCCTCGATGTTCCCCTGTGGTTGGATTCCTCCCGTTCTCACTGTCCACGTGGCGTCTTGCGGTTGCCGAATCGGCAGCTGGATGGTCTGGCTCTTCTTGAACATGAGGTGGGGTCGATGTTTATCGTCGCTGCCGTTGCTACCGTTGCATTGCCATTGCTTTGTGAAACTGTTTTCATGCTTGAGAATATTGGACGTGGGACGGACGGTTCTCCAGACGTGGCCGCAGCACGTCTGCGCTAGTAAGGGATGGAATACCTCTTAGGTTTCATTTATGTACAAGCTGACCTCATGCACGTTTTCAGAGGAAAACCGGCTTTCGCCTTCTGTAAGATGATCGTTCTGGCCGAGGAAATACTACACGTACTCTGTGAAAAACGTTATCAGAACATGTACTGCTCAGGGTACGGTTGTAAATAAACGACTCACAAGTCTTTGTGATGTTCCGTTGCAATTTGTTCAATCGTGATGCTGTGTGCGTCATGCTGAGAGGGATGCCGTCGCTTGTGTCAAGCAACTGAACTGCAGTGCTGAGATATGTATTTCACGAAAAATTCGCTACATGTGAGACCCCACTTAAATTGGTTTGAGCATTCCTTTTCGCTCCGCCTTGACCAGCTACTACGGAATGACGCTTCTGCTGCCCAAGTACTACAAGGAGATCTTCGCTGACACTGAAGACTTCGTGTACATCTTTGGTATCTTGCTTGGAGTGGTGATGGGCCCGGATGCGTGATTCAAGAATGGGCCAAGGCGTGGCAACGAGGGGAGGGACTGACCTCTTGGGCTCTGGAAGAGGGGTTGCCGGAGGGTTCTATTACGCGGGACCATAGTGAATAATACCAAATATTGTTAAAAAAATAGGGAAATATATAGGTTCTGGTGTCTGCAGTAGGTTATATTGTGTCTACAGTAGGTCCTATTAACTATGGACCAAATATTGTTAGCAAAAATAGGGAATTATATAGGTTTTGGTGTCTACAGCAGGTCCTATTGTGTCTACAGTAGGTCCTATTAACTATGGTCCCCCGTAATACAGTATATAGTGATAGTATTACAGGTACCGCCGTAGTACCAGGTACCAAACGATAGTATTACGTATTACCGGTACCACCGTACCGGTCATACGTATAGTTGTATATCAGGTACGTACCATGGCGTAGAGGAGAGGAGCGTCCTATTGTACCAGGCCGTAGCAGTTGGGCTGTTCGGTCACAGTGATGGTTTCAATATATGAATATGAGTGTACCGTGAATGCGCTGGGCCGTTGGGTTGGTGTTGACCACCACCTCTGTAACGAGAACCTCGCCGCCGGTGCTTTGTAGTGTCCCCCTTTTAGACACGATATATGGGGGGTGTCCCCCTTTTGTCAAACGCCCTAAAAAACATATCCAAATGAAAGTTATGAATATCTACAATGTGGAGTACTCTTCTACTGGTATACACGGTGTTAAGATTTTTTATTTTATATGTTATTTGTTGTGCCGTGCTTATGTGCTTATTGCCGGAAAAAACGATCGCGACCACTCGCAGCTTCTACTCGTACTCTTAATACTGCATATTCCGCCCTTGGGCTGTTCGGGCTGTTGCAGGGTGAGGTGAACAAGTTTTTATACCTGCTTCTGGGCAAAGATGTCGGGAGACAGCACTTTCACCCCTTGACAGACAGCCTTGACAGACAGAAACCAGGGACAATACGTATAAATCCCCGTTTTAGCGAAACGCCTGACCATATTGTTGAAGTTTATGTATTTTCAAGTATGTTTTGCTTTTTCCGACTTTTTACTCCCTTTCCACGTTCAGGTCTACAGTAATCATGCTATTATTGAACAGCAGAATATCGATGATTGAAAACGAAACCATGCAAAAACGTGCAACGAGTAGCACCAAAAAAAAATGGATTTGCCTTGACAGACAGACAGCTTGACATTAACATGTCTCCCGACTCCCGACATCTTTGCTTCTGGGGCTGTCATAAGTGGTCGTTAAGGGGCGTGATTTCGGTCAAACGCGGGGAAAGTATTGTATCCAGGGAGTAGGTACTACATACATATAGTAAAGATGCGTGGGAATACCCCCCCAAGAAGCTAGTCAAATCAGTTTGACCCGTCCAGCGCCGCGGTGCCGTGAGCCCTGATAACGTACCTGGAAAAGCAAGGGAAAGGTATTCATGCCCGGCACACGGGCTGCGGGCACCTTGCCAGCGCGACATAATTGAATTTGAGGCAGGTTGGGGCACGTGGGAGCGCCTCCCACAGGCGTGTTTTGCCTATATCCCCCTTTGGCTTCAAAATCCGAGCTGACCACTACCCTTAATTTTTGCTAAGTACGAAATTGTTTTTTTGGGGCTTTGGCTTTTTTTCCTCTTCCGGCCGCGGGTCTTTTCTCGTGCTCTCGCCCTGCGGGGCACGCAGGGGGCCCGCGTGTACACACAGCTCAAGTTTGGGCCCCCGCCGAGCTCCGTGGCACGTGTTCTCGGGGTTCAAAGTCGCGACTGGCGAGTAACCACGGGGAGGCATTTGGAGCACTTAGAGCCATCCAGGCGCATGCAAACCCACATGGTACAAAAAATGTCCGGCACGTTTCGCATGTCGTTCTGCTGACGGCTCGCACTGATTGCCTGGCCACCTTCTACTCGTGGTCGTGCTCGAGTGCTCGTGTTTGTGCTCTCTTGCTCGTTCGTGCTTGCTGTACTCGAGTGCCCTTTGCTCCAGCTCGTGTCGTGCACGTGTCGTGCTCGTGTTCGAGTGCTTGTGCTCGTGCTCGTTCGCTTGCTCGTGCTCTAGTGCTCGTGCTCGAGTGCTCGTCGTTGCATTGCGTTAGGGGACCGTGCTCGAGTGCTGCTGTGTACCGGTATCACACCGTAATATTTTTGACTTTGAGGCAGCCATGGTACAACGGCAGCCAGCCGCAGATCGAGGTCTTAATTTTGTGGTAGTTACGAACGGTGCCTCTCTGTGTACGTGTGTCGGCGTTTGTACAGAATGTATGGTATGTGTTCGTGCCATTCTAAACACAACTTGGACGATTCCAACCCACACTTCCTCGGCGTTTCAAACGCTTCCACTGTGCCTCTCTGTGTGCGTGTGTCTGCATTTGTACCAGGGCCTTCTTCGGGTCAATTCCCGAAGATTTCGGGAATCGCAATGAATCAACCATAACAAAGTTACGAATGAGGGATAAACAATGGCTAAAGCACCATAAGAAAGACCAAACCACCGCAAATCGAATGACGGTGTTCTTACGAAGTAGGAACCGCGGTATGGCCACGGGAATTTTACCACGGAAAGGTTGCCGGTGCTATTACTTCCAACAAGAAAATGAGCAGTTTGTGTGTTTTCCAAATCTACAGAAGCACTTAGCTCTTTTTTCTTACCCTACGTACGTAGGAGTGTCCGATTGATGTACGCGTCGGTGCTTCCCCATACGCCGTGCAATGTCCTTCGTTGAGTGGGCCTCGGCCAACCCTTGCCCAATGATTGTCCGTCGTGCGGGCTTATGCAAGCTAACCGTATTCCTGGTATGTGATTCATCCGCGGCACCACCATCACGCTTCGACGGATTATAACTCACCGTTACGCGACCGCGCGTGCAGTCCTTCCCTGGGTCGTGACTGGCAAGGGCTTAGGTGATCGCAGTGCGTGATTGTTGCGGTTTTCTCGGGCATGCTTGGATGTACGATGAAGTTGCCAGCGGTCTAAAGTCCCGTTTGTGGTTGACTGCCCTTTCGCTTCGACTGGTTAGTACCAGCTGCTATTCCCAACCCTGAACGTGTAAACTTTGAGTGCCTTGTTCCCAGAAACATAAACAGGACGTGCGCACGGACGCTCGTGGAACAACCAGCACAAAGCCAATTAGGCTTTTAAATAGCTACTTGTGGGAGAAGCGTTTCACTGAGCATCTGACGATCCCTTCGCGGCAGGGTAAGCTTAAACTCTACTCGCATTGAGCCGATCTCGAGCCTACACCATTAAATGTCCCAATGTCCCCTGTCCTCCGTTCCGAGACGTGCGCATTGCAGGGGTGTCCCATAGAGGTTGACGTTGACAAGGTCACGGGTCGCGTCCACGACTTCTGCTCCCGTACCCACGCCAACATGGCCGGGGCGAGCGGGAAGCGGTCCCACGACGACTGCCTCGGGGCCGCGGTGTGCAAGATCGAAGACTGCATCGCACTGGTCTACCGCGACCCCGTGACCAAAGTGGTGGGCACCTTTGTTACAGCAGGCGGCAATCTAAAACAGCGCGACGCAGTTTTTTTTTACCTGGTCGCGCTAAAGTATTCGTGCAGTCGCGTTGTTGGTTGGGTTTCGTGCTGTTACATAGGCAAGCAGTTTGGCAGGCAGGCGGTGATCGTGGTGGTGGTGCCGCTGGGAAAAATTGTCGCGCGTGCCCACGGTCGCGAGCTCGTCTGCTGCGGCTGCGGTAGCATGGCAATAAAATTGCGCCTAGAGGTCGTTGATGCCCGTCTGTGCGATGCGCGCGAGGAGAGGGAAATAGTAAACAAGTGCCGACGCGCCGGAGCGTTGCCTACAATAGAGGGCATTGTTGGTTGTTGTGGGGAAAACAGTTCCTGGCGTGCTGAAACCCGCAGAAGCTATATAATCTCACAATCCCTCCGCCTGCACTAGGGGGTACACCCCCCCCCCGCATCTTTCTTGGTGTGCGCACTATTAATACCTGGTCTCCGATGTTCGCCCTTGGAAATGTTCAGGACTCGGAATACTGCAGCAACCGGCATTACGTGTTGGGAATTGCCCTGCGCTCCAGGGAGTGCATCCGCGAACGCTGCAGCAAGTGCGCGTTCCCCGGGTTTTAAGAGATTCTAGGTGCAAAGCGGAACACCGCAACCAATTAATTACGACATGCTCTGCTGCCACCGGTCGCTTCACGTTTTACGAGGGGGGGGGGGATGGGGGGCATTGCAAGAGTAACTGGATGCAGACCTAAAGCCGCGCTGCAAGAAAGTTGCCAGCCTTTGCGCCGGCCTCGAAGTGGCCGTAAGAGCGAGCTGCGAGATAGAGATCGTCAGCAGTGTCCCGCGCTCTCTGCTTCGCGCCATCAGCTCGATAAGAAAATGTCCTAAAACACGGCAATATCTTCGTTTGCTGGTTTAATCTTCGTTCTGACACCCCGTCCGCCGCTCCTGTGGGGTTCTTGCCTTCCGTTTTGGCCAGACCTGCCTGGGTAGACCAACGGTCGGGCGATCCCCTGGACTACTGCAGCAGCCGTTGCGCGGGCTACGTACAGATGCACCACCTGGTGGGGCGAGGGGAGTGCAGTCTGCCCGGGTGCATTGACAGGTGCTTGATTCATCAACACACGAAAGAGGAGATGGGCTACTGCTCCGAGGACCACCGCGTGCGAGCGACGGGGCGCATGCTGGTGAGCGGTGGGTGGGCAGGCGGGGCAAGGAGGGAAGGGGGCGCACGCGTGTCTGGCACTTGTCTATTAATAGCACGGCTGGATATGGCGTGATTTAGTTGCGCGGGTCTCATTTGTTTCTGTTTTTTTTCCCTTTCCGCTCAATCTTTCGTGGCTCCAATTGTTCGTGGTGGTGCTTTTCGTGCGACAGCTACAGTTGTAGTGCGTATGCAGTGAGGGGCGTCTTTAGGAAGTGATTGCGAGTATGGACATCGTTTCGCGTGTCGCCAGCCGTGCAAAATGCGCGATCGCTTTTGTCTCGTGCTTGTACTGCGTATAGGCTCCGCTCGTTGTTTTCTCTACTACGGATGTGGAATACTGCTACTCGACCAAAGGTGAAAACCCTACTTACTGTAGAACCGCAGCGCACTGCAGGACTGCAGCGCACTGCAGGACTTCCGTTTGTTTCCACGTGTTGGGTGGTGCCATAGCCTCGTATCCCGTGAGGACTGAAAACACTGTAGTCGGACGCCCCCTCCCTCCCCATTCTTAGTCCCCCCGCCCTTCGCCTCCACTTGCTTCATTTCCACACCACCCGCCACCGCAGCCGACTCTGAATACTACAGTCCTCCTTCCTTTTTACTCCCGCCAACAAAGTTGAAGCGTGCGCTCGAAACAAAAACATTCCCGTCCGAAGTTTGACGACAGACTCGCCCTCTGCCGTTGACAGGGCCCGAACCCGGAGCCCTTCGTGGAGCGCACTTTCCGGGGGGGCACCACCAGTGCGACCGACTTCCAGCTGAGTGTTCTCACAAACCGGCACCCGGAGTACGTGCCTCGGAAAGATCAGTTCATGAACGAGTGGATCAAGCCCACGGAGAACGGCATCTCGGTCTTGCGGATATTCAAGATCAAGGTCTGTAGTGACGTGGTGGTGTACTCGGTTGGTGGGTCAAGCCTGGCTAGGATGCTGCGCTTTCGACAGCACATTACGTGGCTGGTTGAAGAAGAGGCCGAGCGCAGGCAGCGGCACGAAGCAACCCGGAGCGGTTGTTGTTGTTGTTGTTGTTGTTGTTGTTGTTGTTGTTGTTGTTGTTGTTGTTGTTGTTGTTGTTGTTGTTGTTGTTGCTGTTGCTGTTGCTGTTGCTGTTGTCGTTGTTGTTGTCGTTGTTGTTATATCGTTGTTGTCACAGTTACTCATCGCCACAACCTAGTCCATGGTCACAAGACAGACCCCAATAACTCTGGAGGGGAGAACAAAACAACCCAAGAAACAACTGTAGAGGCGCTTCTTGCTGAGACTCGGCGCTACACCGTGCCTGGAGCGTACCTGGTACGTATTGTCGCAAGTGACTCAGCAACAACACCGCCGTTACTTGCGTCAAGGGGTTTTTGCTCTCTGCTTGTTTGCGTGGACCTCACATCCCGCCCGTATCCGTTGCGCAGGTGCCCGAGGATGTCCGTCGGAGGAATTCTGCGTACGCTCAGAGGATGCGGAGCGTGAACCGGCACTTCCACGGTACCTCGTGCTCTGACGCCTGCACGTTCTTCGTCAACCTGGGGGTGAGGGATACACATCGCTGACCATGCATATGGATAAGCACACCGTTGTACACGTGATGGAAGCGGGCAACCTCGGTTGAAAGAAGAAAGCACAGCAGACCAGAAGCTTCATCCGTCGTCGCGATGTTTGAGTGCGACGTCTTCTTCATCCCTATGATGTTCGCGGAATTTTAAGCAATACAGAGATAAATTATTTTCTACGTTGTTAAGAAATACGGCTGTTTTCCCGCCTTGGCACAGCGCGGCCCAACTTTCGTCGGGTTTCATGTTCGTGCAGCAGCCTCTCTTACCGCGTTTTCTCCTTCGTGTGGTACGGTTGTACCGGATACTCTTGTACGTCCCCTCTGGCGTCTTCCAAGAGCACGTCGTGTCTTTTGCAACCCGCGACCTCGACGCCTGTACCTTGCAATGCTTACGCAACTCCAACTGATAGGGAGGGCCTTGCGGAGAGTCGACGTGCAACGTCTGCAACATTTGCACGCACGGCTTTAAGCTGGCTGACAACACGGGCACAACGGCGAGGCGGACGCATTTTCCCTTGCGCTACGGAGACGGCCTGTACTTCAGCAGCGTGTCGGGAAAGGCCAACGACTACGCTGAGCTATCCGAGAAGGTGCACATTTCTCGGTACCCCCTTTTTATGCCGTACGGCAAGCAGTTGCACCATCAGAGACGAGGACATGTAGTCGTCAGGGGATATCCGGGGCACATCCCCGGGTTTCTCGTGTATGTGGATATGGATCTTGGTGTACGGTGATCCGGCGGTGATCCCAACAACGTCGCCTACCATAACAAGACCTCCTGCAAAGTAGCGCTTGGTCTGCATTCTCTAGCCTTGCTTGTAGACACCAAACCAAGACCCCCGCCGCTGCGTTCTCGCACGTTCTGTTGTGTTCCCCGTTTATCGTCGCTGCATGTACTGTCCACCGTGGGTGTGGCATTTTTTTCCCGCAGATAACCCCCGCAGGCAAGGCGGTGAGGTGTATGTTCATGGCCGACGTTGCGGTGGCCAACGTGTTCAGGACATTCGAAGACATGCTCGATCCGGACAACCAAGAATGCCCTCCGCCGGGCTATGACGCCGTCAAGGGGGAGGTAAGGGGACTTGGCTCTGTGGCTGCCGCTGTGTCGTTGGCTGTGTTGTTGGATTTGTGCTGCTCGCTGTTAGCTGGGATTTTTTTTCTCTTTTTGCGTTTTTTCTCATGTTCTCTCGCTATGTTCAGTTATTGAAGTGGCGGCGTTGGACGACACTCAGGCCAATCGGTGTACGCGGTCGGCCCTGGCCTCTTTCGACTTCTCGGTGTTTATTGGACGTAAGGCAGCGCTTTGGGATCGTGGCGTGTGGCAGGCCAACGCGCCGTATCAACTGCTGGTGTGATAAGGGTGGGGTCAGCTTGCGGTGGCGCGCGTTAAGTTATTGGCGGCCGTGTTTTGCGACTTGTTAATTTGGTCGGACTTGACGCCACGTCCTTGACGGTTTACCGGTATTCCCACACGCTCAACGACACGAAAAATGAGCTTCGGCTGGAAAGTTGCTCGGACCCACCGCAAATCCATCAGACAAAATAACGGTTCTGATTCGATCGACAACGGCGCCTGGCTTATCATCTACCGCACCAAGGAGCCTTCGTCTGATTGGCGGCCTGCTTCGTATTCGAAAGCGTGTGTAGCATAAACGGCGGACGTCCTTGCGCACGCCCGTTCGTCAGGAGCGGCAGGTACTGTGACAATTCTTAGAATGTCTTTAGTGGGAAGCGTTCGCGCGTCCTTCCTTGCTACGGTTTAAAAGCCAGGATGCATTGGTTTGTCGCCCAGCGGTCACGGCGCGCGTTTTTCAACAAGCACTCTTGTCCGCCCCCGCCCCCCTCCTCGCTTCTCACGCCGTCCGGCGGATGTCACGTTTGTTTTTTGCGGTTTCAGGTAGGACCGAACCTTAACTACGATGAGGTGGTGGTGTACAACGAGGAGGCCGCTCTTCCGACCTACCTCGTCGTGTACACTATCCACTGAGCCTACAAAACGGCAGTAGTTTTATTTCGCGACGTTCAAATCGGGGATAACTAGGAACGGGCGCTTATGTTGCTGTCGGCAGGCGGCAGGCCACTCCGATAGCGTGTATTTCTCGTTTGGCAACGCGTACAGCCTTGTTTTCTTCCTGGCGTTAGGGCATGGCACACCTAAAGTGTGCCTTCACTGCGTGTAGCGCGGCGGACTACTGTTATTTATTGTGCGCGTGGGTTTGGTTGCGATCGCTTGACGTTGTCGTGTGTGGGCCTGTTCGGGGTGGCAGTGCGACTGTGTGGGTTGGTTCGGTGTGGCGATGTGACGATCTCTCTCCCAGTGGCACCGGCTTCCTCGCGCCACACATCCGCTTGTACCAGGGCCGTCGACGGCAAGATCATACTTCGAAGTGTTGTGTCATAGCACCTCGCATGCGGAGGGAGCTCTGTCTAGTTTTTGTAAAAAACATGTGTTTTTGTGCTTTTCTTGTGCCTACCTGGATGGGGTTGGGCGCCGGTCATTTCAGGCACACGGATGATGCTGTTGTTGTGGTTTTATCTGCTTAGAAAAGGTAGCAACACTCGGGCGTTTGGGTGCATTCGCAGTTGTTCGCGTAATTCTGCGCTTAGATCGTAGTATGTAATAGGAATCAGGTTTTGTACCGTTGTTACCGGTACACCTCGCGCAGGGTGTGTATTTTTCATTTTTTTTTTCGTTGCTGCAAATAACTAAGGTTTCCGCATTAACGCGCACATCCATAAAGCTGCGTCCGGCGATGTGTTGCGACTGCAGGCACATGTGATGGTTCGAACGAGGGGTGGAAAACTTTTCAAGACGCTTTGGTGGGCCGTTAGCTAACCGGTGCACTGGATTATATCTTTTTTTGTGCTGATAACTATGGTTGGGACGTGGCACGCGTGGGACGCGCGGTACACGGGACACTTCCTGAATTGTTATGCGGCGTCCTTCAGATTGGTTACCCCGCATATTTTCTATATTCTCGCTGTCCTTTGTTACTAGGGGGAGTGGGCCTCAGAATGGTTTCCTTGCATATGCGCTGTATCCTCACAGTCCTCTATTACTTGGGGGGGGGTTGGTGAGGGGCGATTTGCGTTTTTTGGTCTTCTCGGACATTTGTTGCTCAATAAACGAGGCGTGTTTGTTTGCTTGCCGGCACGCCCGAGTAGGTTCTCGCGAGGGGGCGTATCCACTGCCGTTCTGTTTTACACGCAGTCGGGTCTCCGCCGTACTGGGTCAAACAAGACAGAAGGCGTTCGAGGATATTTTTATTCAGGCGTCACAGGAATTGTCACGTAAATCATTCTTCTCTGTGAAACATATGATCCCCCGTAAGGTACCTCCGTGCGCACACGTTTGGCATTTGCCCTTCGGGGGCCCAATCTACAGGTGTACGCTGTCGGTTGATGCTCGGGGAACGTAACCCTCGCCACCGCCACCACCATCACCCCTCGGCGGGTATTCGCTCCCCTAAACACACGCAAAACATGGAGTCTTGCCTCCGGGACGGCCGTCTCAAAATTGACATCGCCGTTAGGTTCGCCTTCGCCGAGAATGGCGCCACAGCAAGCAGTAATTGCTGAAGTGGGCTGTGTGCGTTTAGATCAATGCGGAAAGGGCTCTGCTGTGGGTATAGATGCGTAACGGGCGTGTTTTCCCCGAGTTACACATCGTATCTAGTGATGCTCGCCTCCAGAAACGGGGGATGGGTGTGGATCCCTTATCTCATGTACCCTGTACAGTACCGCCTCCTTATATGCATACGGTTGCTGCCCGCCCTTCTGGTCCTACCTGGAGGTTTCCCCTCGGTTGGTACCCCGAGACCGTGATCTGTCACACCACACAGGCGCGTGTCCGCACCCCTAATCTTGAGCCTGCCTCGGGTGCCGCCCAACACTCCCTCCCGACGATATCAACAGCCAACCCCAAGCATGCAATACTTGAAGCTTATGAAGCGTATATATATGTTCTTGCCCTTTGATCTACAGGCTGATTCAAGTTAAACGTAGGAAATTTATTCCCAGGCAAAAGCTTTGCGTTGTTTTTTTGAGTTAGACCGTGACATTTTGTACACGTCTTCTATGAGCCACTATTACGAGTATACGAGGACCTGGTCCATCGTTTGTTTGTTTTTGTTGCCTGATTTTTCGATATTTGAGATTTTTTGGAAATTTGGACCACCTCAGACCAAACCTTTTTGGCGAACAAAAGAAGAAACAGAAAAACCCTCACGGCTCAAGCCTCGGGAAGGACATAATAAATAATACGTGTCCAAAAAATTACGGTGTGACTCGAAAAAAACACGCAAAGTTTTGGACTTTTGTGCGTAGGTGTGAAATTTACGTCGTTTCCTTGCAATTGCTTGTTTTTAGTGTATAATCGACTTCTGGCGTTATAATATGCATAGTACAAGGGGGCTTCGCCGCGGTCAGGGCGGGCGTACGCCCGCCTACGGCTCCGCGCATGCCCGTAACGGTCGAGGATGTCATAGGCAAACAGAGACCGTAAATGCGACATTATGTACCGCCAAGGGGGGTGCAAACATGAATCGATCATGGACATGGATGAGTGCAGAGAAAGAGTGCCGAACATGAAGAAGCACACACGCCCGCCTACGGCTCCGCGCATGCCCGTAAAGGTTGAGGATGTCATACGCAAAC
>JAYJME010001152.1:0-17616 GCA_036873775.1 Costaria costata
CGTCTCGAAAGGGATGCGTGGTCAATGGTCAAATGACTAAGGCAAGCAACAAATGAGTACGCCCCCCTCCCCCCCCCGTACGTCGGGTAAGCGGTTCCTAGGCCCCTGGAAGCGGGGACGCCTGAGCCGGTCTACTTTACCCGCCGTTATCGATGCAGTCGTTGCCAGTCATCGAAACGAATCGCGAATCAAACGAAAAAATACGCAAAAGCACAACCAAATAGGACCGAAACCACAATGACAAAAGGAGGTCGACCATGCCCCCCCTATCCCGCATGTGCCCACGTGCCCCGGGGGCAATTCTACCACCCGCGATGAAGTGGGCCATAGCATACGAACCTGCCGTGCCGCCGCACGGCAACTATCGTAGCGTTATCAACCGTGCTACTGTATGAGAGACGGTAGTGTGAGCCTGTTCCCGTGTCGGCGCGAACAAACGTCAACAACAGACCCTGCATGATCCGCCTCCCCTAAATCCCTCGCTGACCGACCACAGCCAGGTCAACATAAAACCCGGACGAGCTCATGGTCTCGACTGGCCTTTGCTGAAACGCGTTCTCGACAAAAAATATGCCCAATCAGGCGTAGAAGAAACCAAGCACGAAACACAACACAGAGCAAAACAAAACACAAAATAAAAAACAAAAACAAAACCGAACGCTTGACATAGGCTGACGTATTTACACGCGGCGCGGTGCTAGTATGTCTCGAGTCTCGCCAGCGCAAGGTTCTGATCAAGCGTCCGGAAACTAAACAAAGTTTGAAATTGTGACGAGTCCAAACAAATCCCTGGAACTAGCGCTTCCACGTTCTACCATGTATCCAAATTCACCATCCGTCGGCCTGCAGAGGCCCGGCAACTCTAATCTAACTTATATCCCTCGTGCCGCAGCCACGTCTTTGCCATCGCTAACACGTAATATATAATAACACATGTTTTTGCCACCGAACCCTCCGTGCTCGGCCGGGTTTGAGAACTCTCAGTCCTTTTATCACGACATTGATGTAACACCACCAGAACTCGCCTCCAGCCACCCTTGATTCAGAGCCTATTTGCCCTCCAAACCCTTACACTTGAAATGGCGCGAACGGTCGCCCCATACTGCGTCCTCAACCCTACCTCGGACACAAAGAGAGTTGACACAAACCCACCGAGCTGAACCCCCAGTTTCAGTTTTACCAGTTGCCCTGAGATGCTAACCCGGTGCTCCCAATCCTCTTTCTGCAAAACTGCTTCAACACCACCAACAATGCGCCGACAGCCATCCTCGAGGCGACGGCCGAATCCCCCTTCTTAGCTGACACTTGAAGGCCGTGAAACGTCGGCCCTCATTACTTGCTGCGACCTAGCCCGGCCAACACTTCCAATTTGAATCCCTGGTCTCGTTGTTGCCGAGGACCTTGCAAAGCAATACCGGTACTCCCAACCCTGTCCTGGTGAAACTAGTGCAACGCCACCAACAATGCGCCCCCAGTCGTCCTCGCAGCGAAAGCGCAGTTCCCCATCGTAACCGGACGTTTGAAGGCCGCGATTGATCGACCCCCATGACTCCCTCTGACCCAGCCGGAACAACTGAAAGTTGGCACCACTCTCCAAGTTGAAGTCCTTGTCTCGCTGTTACCAACGACCCTGAACTGCGAACCTGGTACTACCCATTTTGCACATGCCAAACTGCTGCGACGCCGGGAGCACCGCGCGCAGAGCCGTCTGTGAGGTGATGGACGAATCCCTCTCGTAACCTGACATTTTTAATTGCCGGGACGAACGTTCGATCCTACGAATGACCAGCGTCTCTGTTTACGCCTGTCGCCAACGTGCCGCTTGACAAAATCAGGTCAAGCACACAATTTCGTTCTTGATTTGAATACTGCCAACGGCGAACCTCGCGATCCCGATACGCGGGCTACCGCTTCCGGGAAAAACGTACGCTGGGCAGAGTCTAACATCATCACTGATCTTGTCAGTAATTTCATTCAGGTACGATCCAGCGCTACTATTGCTCGCGTATGGGAGCCTGAACGTAAGGTCCCCGCCGCTAGTGACACATAACGAATCCCCGTGCTCCGCGAGGCGAGCAAGTTCCCACCTAGGCGATAGCTTTCGTACGACCAAACCAATCTAATTTTCCCGAAGAATTCGAGCAGTGCCCTAAAAACGCGCGCTTCGGTTCGATCATGCAATCAAATATATACTCGTGAGCTTGAAGAAACAGCAGTAGCCCATTCTCTCTGCAGCACCCGTGTAAGAACTATTTGGTTCTCATCGCGCAGGTTAAAAAGGTATCACCACGCAGCTATACACCCGCGTACACCATGATCTTGCGGTCGAGCACTGGACCGACTCGGGCACCCTCGGTCCTGTTCCTGACACACCACGGTGACACCACCCGCGTTTCTCACCCCAACGTCCGCGAGGCGAGGGCCGAATTTATCTTCGTGAACTAGCGTCTGCTGCGAAGGCTCGACCACCATGACTTCCTCTACGGATAAACAAAGGATCTACAAGTGAGACACCCTTATAGCTGGCGTTGTACCAGGTATGATACGACATCGTGGCGCACTGGCATAGTGCTACCAGTACAAGCACACCTGTAAAACGCCGGGCCCGCGTTGCTGACCCCAACGTACGCGAGTTGAGGCCCGAATCTATCTTCGTGAACTGGCGTCAGGCAGCAAAGGCTCCGTCCTCATAACTTCGACGACGGACACGCACGGACCTCCCAGGGAGACACCCTTATAGCTTGCGTTGTACCCGGTATGATACGACATCGTACGTAGCATACTGGCTTGTAAGGCCAACACGAGCACATCCGTACAACGCTGTTGAAACAGTAAGCACCATAGTCAGTACGTATTCATCCGAGTAGTCTTTGCATTTCCGGACAGAGTGGCCCTGATGACAGCCGGCTTGCTGCGACGGTAGCTACATACGAATTTACAATGCATCATACGGAGAACTGATATCATGTACCACACAGCACTCGAAATGCATCCTTCAAATCGACGCGGACGTAACGAATCATGACCCAACGTCGAGTACCACTGTTGTACGCTATTACACAGCAACGCCACATCACAACCCGGCATCGCTAAGAGGTTAGGAGTCTGCTGTAGCGTGGTCCATATCGTGGATCGTTAGCCTCGGTCATTCCGAGCGGCAGCATAATTGAAGCAACTACCGGCAGTAAGCATATCTGCCGGTTAACGGTACCCTGACTTCGTAGCTGTTCTGAGAGAGTCACCCTTGTAATCATCGAGGAAGGACCTCTGGAAGATACAAAAATATCGACTTTGCTTTGAGTATATAGCTTGAAGATGTCAACTTAGCAACCTCAAGACAATCATACAGTACTGCCACTGATTAGGGGGCTTTGTTTCGCGTTATTCCACCCCCTGTGTCAAGGCATCTCCCGGCCTTTGTTGCCTGCGAACGGGAGCTCTGCTTCTATCTACTGGTACCTTCGAAGAGTCGTGTGATCGTATTGAAGAATCCTAATCGTAGTCCTGCTGTATTATGTATTGTTTACGGCAAACTGAAAGCCTTGGGAATACTGAGCATCGTATTATACGTACAACAGCGAAGCACTGTTGTATCATACGAAGAATATTTGAAAAGCCTCGGCATTGCCAAGCATCGTGCGGCAGCTACTTCAAGGGAATACTGCTGTATTCTACAGCGCTACTGCTGGAGTGCAATACCCATGCAAGACCTTTTGGTAAAGCTCTGCCTATCAGCATGGGGTACACAGCGGCAGCTTTGCCAACGCCATTCAAGGACTCGGGGCATTCGGCGGCAGGAAGCCTGGACGTTTCCGAGACTGGCCTGAGAAGCTCGCGGTAGTCCTTGGGGTTACTCGCTGATATATCGCAAGTTTGAATAAGGAACGGAACCCATCAAACGAAGACTAGGCCGGCACGGGCATCGCCCTTACCCTCCTTTGAACGCTTGGAGCGGAAGCTACTCTCGACCAGAACATCGCTAGGTATGATAAGGATAATCTATACTTCTACGCGGTTCTCTTCTTGCGGACGGAAAAGCAGGCGTGTCGTTGTCTTCTCAAGCACGAGGACGAGACTGGAATCAGCGGCAACGGGCAGAAGGCTCTACAGGACCTAGTGACCAAGTACAACACGGTGACGGACGAAGTCGTCCGCGAACTCAGCGACTGCTCAACACGAAGCATGGAGCTCGGCCAAGATCCGGAAGACTACTTCATGGAACAGACTCTCGCGCGCTCTACACTCGAGAAGAGCGGTGAACCCATTTCCGGAGGAGGTTCAAAAATATCTGCGTCCAATGGTTCACTGCGGAGTACAACGACATCAAGTTGATGATGTACCGCGAGCCTACTTTCGATATCGACCAGAGGTAAAGCACGATGCACCATCTTTACTTTGACGACCTGTCACGAAACGATGGAGCAAAGGGGGCCATCGCTTCTCGTCTCATCGCCATGATTGTGGGAACAGGAACTGCTACAACTGTGGCAAGGGGCATTGTGCGAGAGACTGCCAGGACAAGGACACCAAAACCAGCAAATCTACTGGCGCTCACGACAAGCGGAAGAACGAGGAACCTTCGAAAGGCAAAGCAGTATTCAAGCTTCGAGCGAAGCGCAAGTGGTGTTCTGTACACAAGCCTACCTACTCTCACGACGACACGGAATGGTACGCGCACGGGGCACCACGCCAGTAGAAGAACGAAGGCGTTAACATCATTGCCGCTACCGTACTGAGCGCAAGTTCACCTCCCGTCAACGACAACTAGAAGCCTTTCAAGCTCGACAAGATATTCGCTTCAACGGGACAGGTGGAAGGCAAAGGCGAAAGTGGTTTTCACCCCAACAGTGACAGGTTAACGATGATTGTGGACAGCAGCATCTCGGACCACTCGGTAGTCGACAAGCTGATTCCAAGCCTGAGCGACCGCATGAGGGGCTACAAGACGCCGAAGAAGCCGAAGACTATCGTCACTGCCAGAAACTATGCTGTGTTTGCGACGGTAATAGCCACTATCATCTGTGGATATATCATCGTCCAGGCTGGACAGTGTGTTCCAGTTCGAATCTCCGCCATGATTGTTTACCTGGATTGGGACGCAACTTCTTCTCCTCCGTCAAGGCAATGCAATCGGGGGTAAGTTCCATCCTCGAGACGGCTCACCCCCCCCTTGAGGTTCAACAGCAACACGTCGCTTCCGATGAGTCAACACCCGGAGGGAAAGGGTCTGGGCTCGTACGACGTGCCACTTCGCGCCCTGGGTGGCACGATTGAGACGACGCCAACATCGCCCGAACCTCAGGGGGAATCCGAGCGGAGAAACGCCAACGTGCGCAGATCCAGTACAACACACCTGAGCAGAATACTGTCGGAGAGATGGAGCACGAGGGACTTTGAAGAGGATAATTCATTGACAGATGCCAGAGCGTCATCGACGGGAGCTGGAATATCCTCAACAAGGACTGGTACCCCACCATCAGGAGTCACAACTCCATCATCAGAGACTGGAACACTACCGCAAGAAGCTGAGGTGTCGTCATCTTCAGGAGTCACAACTTCTAGTTCACCCGGGGACGCAGCTATTGCCTTACCCGGGGGGCGAATATTCTACTTCAGCTAGAGTCACACAGGATGCACCGCATCACGAGACGGTCAGTACGAGAGCCAATCCAAGCGTCGAGGAGACCTTATACAGCACGCACTTCAAGAGATCATCAGGGGCAGACCCCCCGGCCACGTGTGTGCATTTCGTCTATATCCATTTCGAGTCTCGGAGGAGGAAAACTGGGTGATCAAAGTCCCCAACAAGCTACCAAGATGCCATTCACTCCACGGAACAACACTCCTCGGAACAGCATCGCCTGGACCATCGGAGCATCAGCATCTGGGATCATCGGAACATTAATATCTGGGATTAACGGACCAACTTCATCTGGAATTACCGGATCATCAGCTGGATCAACATCCTCGGGCTTCATCGGAGCATCAGCTGAGTCGTCACCGCCTGATTCGCCAAACGTCGAGCCAGCTGATCGTGAGCTAGTTCTGACTCGCGCCTCCAAAGGACCCGAGTCCAACACAGAGCTTGGGATGAGGGAAGGACAACCGTGAGCAAGCCCTGCGGCAAAACCTGCATATTTCGCAGACGAGAACAGAGAGGCACTAATGATTTTTACGACCATTGTGTTTTCTATCAAGCCAACCTTAGGCTTCCTCTTAACTCTGGGCACCTTCAGATTCTGTTTTTGCAGCCTATCGGAGCCACTCAGAATAGTGATTGACCTACCGGTATGTGGTTGCAGTTTCAACATGTTATTTATTTGTTTTCGTCACATGCACATCCTTGGGACTGCTTATTACGCTGCACCTAAAAACAAAACAAATACTATTTGACAAGAGGTGCTTAGTCACTCGCAAGAGTGGCCCAGACGCGGTAGTGACAATGGGGGTAGCCCCCCTACCGTAAGGCCAGTCCGCCCCCGTGGAGTGAACGCCTCGGGCTTCCGCCCACGCTTCAAACTACCACGGTTCCGAGCGCTCGTTTCGCGCGCGTGGGGAGGGGATTGGGGGCGCCCCCCCGGCGTGGGTGGGCCACGGCCGAACCAGCGGGCTATTGGCCTCCCGTGACAAATATCTCGAGGTTTTCCTGGATGTGTTTCCACAGTGGGAAAATGCCGGAATGCTGCACTCTCGTGCGCCGGGGAGAAATGCACATATGTTTATTGGTACTACTGTACCAAGTACCTTACTTACGTATAGATACACCGCATAATACTGTCGGTCGTGCTTGCGTACCAAGCATGCATCTAGGCGTGATCTGAGTTGTCTTCGTTGCTACTCGTACGTGGACCATGCCAGTGTATACTATTGGACCCAAACAGTTCTTCCTGACATGGCGCCTAAACTGAAGGAAATACACTGTACACTCGAACACCACCGCTGGTGTGTAGCTTCCTATATTTCATTCCCAACCAATGGGATTGGTCATCATGTTGCGCGCACTATATTTTCGATAGTCGGTTGTTGGGTAGGGTGTAGACCTCGCCGTGTTGGGAACGCGAGTAATACTCGTTACCCGTTCTTGACTTTGACATGGCTCTCCTGAGCATGGACTCGATAGGCTAATAGATAATGACGTGCCTGAGGTTACCTCGAGCATGATGAGAAGCTTTCGTTGTCAGAGCATCTCATAAGATGGCCCAGAAGCAGAACTCCAGGTGTATATCATTTAGGTTGAGGAGAGGAAACAGTAGCTATCCAAGTTACTAGGAAGAGATAACTCGGGTACGGGTGCCGATGTGATGTGTGATAGTCGGCCTATTTACAATATACGCCTCAGTTGTCGATCGATGACGCTGTGGGGTTACTGGCTGCTGCTACTGTACCAAATTGCCAATCATTAACACGACCCCTCGATGGTGGCGAAAAATAAAATGTCCCTGATAAACCGGCGAAACCCATTGCTCAACCAACTTCGTCAAAAGTACAACCCATGAATGTGTGACTTCTCGACAGTTCATACTCTTTTGACGTGGTTTGTATGTGTACTTGGTTGCGTGTTTACGTGTGATATGTGTTTCCATGGCGCAACATATGTGCATTGCTGCTAAATTAACCTGCCCGCTTCGCTAAGGACGGTAGATTACTCCTTCTACAGTTAACCCAACAACTACAACCCGTAACCATGAAGTCCTACAATATACAGACGTATTGATGAGACAGATGTGAAGCTGGGACAAACACGCAAGCTGCTAGATATCACACAGGCCTTGGAACCCGCATGTGTCTCGCTATACCTATATACCAAAAAGTCATACTCGTACCATAAAACTTATTCAGTAGAAAAGAAATGCCGGGCCGTGGTTGGCCGAATGAATATGATCTAAAGTAATACTACATTAGTTGAAGAGCAGTGTACACGCTTAATTGCCTGCCCCTAAACCACATAACATGCCGCCACTGTGCTGCGGTGCCTAAACGGTGGATGGCCCCACGAAGACAGGTTTGACTGTGTTAGAAAGATGCAGGCTGTATGTCTTACCGCTAATCTCGCAAGTGCACCTATTTCAAGCATTTACAATAATACTATACATTTCAAAAACCAAGTTATTATTGACCAAGCATTGGAAACAACTATTTTGTGGGGCACCGTTTTAATCAGAACCCACGATACACAAAAGGTATATATTACTATGAAGCAAGAGGTGCTTTTTCCAAGAGAGAGTCTACGAGTCATAGCTAATGAAAATACGCATTCCATTGCGTGACCACAAAGACAAGAGGAATCTATACTGATTGCGAGAACAAGACATATTTCAACACTAAATTCTAGTATTGACGCCACAATGCACTAAACAACAGTGGCCAAAGAAAGGCCAACAGGTCAATATCTCACAAAATGTGTTTGTTTGGGAACCACTCGAAGATAACGCCCAGTGCATATAAATTAGACAAAGCGTTTTACGCAGTCTATTGCAAAACCCCCCACACAATAATCGCGTACAAACTCGAACCAAATGACCTTCCAGACCCATAATTTGCCCCGCGTTTTCTTAAATATAAAAGCCCCTGTCGCACATCCCAAGAGCTCGCGTAATCCGCAGTAAACGTTTGTGTTCAAAAGGCATAATATCGCTCTAAATTCGAGCCATAATTCAATTTTGTTTTCCAACATGGGGTGTAATCCCATTAATATAATAGATATATATATACGAAGTATGCTATCTGTGCTATCACCTTCGTCCTGTGATGGGCGGTGTAATGGTGTTTTTGGTGTTTCGAAGAGCCTACCCACCCCTGAGAAACCTGTACCTTTGTGCTGGGCTACTGTATATGTTCCCCCGTAATACCACGTTTCTTCCAGATTCGTACACACAACCCGTGCCACACAGCGACAACATAAATATTGAAACCAAGATGGTACAGCTCCACGCGAGGGCCATGTTCCGGTGTTAAGCGTGCTACGAGAGAGGTTGCACGTTTTGGGTGTTAGGGCTTCTGAATGACCGGTCTCCTTAACCCAAATCGCTGGGGTGCCATTCTTGTTGTGTAATTTGAATTATTTGTATACCTAGGTCACACGTTCGCTAATCAGGTTGGTATTTTTGTTTACTCAAAAATCAGATTGTGCGTGAACTACAGAGCTCTTAAACCGAGGAGCCTCATAAAACATCTGGTGCACCTCTATCGTGGCGTGGGCCGTGGCCTAGGTGATGATGACATGTGCTACGGTAATAGGGGGCACCCGTAGTTCCTCTACTCTCAGACGATCGGGGCCACTCGGAAGAGTCGCTACCCTCTCTCGCTGGAAGTGCTACTGTACTGGTAAGCTTTATTGCTTTTTCGTCTGTGGAATATGCACAACCTCGGGATTGTTTGATACGCTCGTCCAACAAACAAAACAAAGTGCCTGTTCGCAGGGAGGTAATGGGTCATTCGTCCCAGCGGCCTAAACGTCGCAATGAACAATGAGTATGGATGCGTATTTCCTCACGTGGAATCCACAAATTTCCGGGAAACAGCCTTTTTCATCGTTTCCTAAATGTTTCCTCAGCTTCCTCCTATTCCAGGAAAAAATACGTCTTTTTGGGGGAGGGACAAGAATTAGCATCCCCGGATGGTCATGTACTACATACATTAAGCACAAGGACACCATTCGTTTAGGCGTCTGGGAAGTCATTTTCAGTCATGTTCACTCTACAGAGTAGTAGTTATGTCCATCGGTTTAAGTGTGATTTTTGTACTTGTTCATGCCCTCGTGGGTTTCGTCCTGCAGCCGTCCATCGAATCCTGGAAAAACGCTGGCACTCTGCAGTGCGGACAGCGATCTCTGATGTACGAGTATACTTATGTTGCGAGGGAAATCAGTAACACACAAGTACAAAGCAGGATGCGAGCAGCCAAAGCAGTGCACTGCTGCAAATATGCGTGTAGCGATCGCGACCGGGTCCGCGACTGTAAACATGGATGCCTCAACGAAATCCCAACGTCCCAGCAGCATCTGCCCCGACTTCACACGTTTCATTTGGATCATATTTTGTATCAAGCTTCCATGACTCCGTTCGCCATAGCTCACGAATCAATCCACATCATAACATATAAAACACGATGTGTGGCGTTCGCAGCAAAACATCACATGCGTACGCAGCACGATGGACAGCGCGACATTTTCAAAATAGTCCCGTCTTAACAATCAAACACCGAAGCCAACGTCACCGTCGGAGTCCGAGCTCTCTATCTCCTCTTCATCGCCTAGAAAACCATCTCACTCCACTGAGTCAGGGCCCCCCAACGTCCCAGCTGCATCTGCGCCGACTTCAGCCGTTCCATTTGAATGTGATACCTCGCATGGTTATTTACTTACTTAAGTTTATCACTTTCATGACTCCGCTCGCCGTAACTTTCGCATCAATTCACACCATAAAAAAACTGTAAACATGATGTGTGGCGTTAGCACGTATCTACGCAACATAATGGACAGCGCTACATTCCAAAGCAGTCCCATCTTAAAAAGTCAAACACCGAAGCCAACATCATCGTCGGAGTCCAAGCTCTCCATCTCCTCTTTACCGCCTTGAAAAACATCTAACTCCACCGTTTCAAGGTCAACAAACGTCTCAGCTGCATATCTCTGCGCCGAGTTCACCCGTTCAATTTGAGTTTGATGCCTCGCATGATTATAAGATAAAAGTATATACCAGGTATATATGATTGTATCAATTCCATGAATCGCGTCCGACTCCGCTCACCATAACTTACAAATCAATCAATATCATGCAGTGTAAAAACCTGATGTGTGGCGTTCGCAGCAAAACGCCACATGTGTACGCAACATCATGGACAGCGCTACATTCCCATATAGTCCCCTCTTGAAACATCGAACAACGATGCCAGCATCATCGTCGGAGTCCGAGCTCTCCACCTCCTCTCCATCGCCTACAAACCCATCTGACTCAATCCACTGAGTCAGGGTCTCAGGCGATGAGCGGCCTAGCATCATAGCTCTGCTGCACAGCCTTGCAGCGTTTTGTTTTTTTGTAACCGGTGGTTTCCTGTTTATATAGAGGCATTATTAGCACGGGTATAGGGTAAGTGAACATTTCCTCTGAAAAAAAAAAGGTTTTCATCAGCCCCAAACAGTGATGGTGCGGTATCTCCTGAAGATTTTCTCTCGCGGTAATCCCTATCCCGAACGACGCGTCTCTGGCGATCCTCTTCGTTGCTGTGTCGGTGAATTCGGAAACTCCAGTAGCCTCTCAAGCGAACAGTGCCGCGGTAGTTTCCGAACGAAACGCATTTCTGGCAACCCCAAGCAAGTATTACTACGGTTAGGAAGCAAATCATCAGCCGCCAAAGCAGACGTTAGCTAACTGAATGCGTTTTGCAGACCTTCCGCTTTAGCAACGATCCCGGGGACCAGGGTCCCGGTCACCTCGTGTTGAGGTGACCTGTGGTCTCGAGTTAAAATGTCCCGACGGTACCAGCTACGAAATAGTATTGGACACGTTAGCGTGCCATTCGATTGAATTTGGTGCTCAAAACAACAATGAGGGCATAGGAACCAAACCCCGTGATGGACCCAAACAACCAGACATTCCTAAATGTTTACCCCCTAAAAAAACTTGTGATTACTATATTCCCCCATAATGTACGTCGTGTTCGTCAGTCGGGAAGTCCGAAAACGTGAGACTCCGGTGCACGTCTATCTAGGCCATGACCGAGCTCAAGTGCCCGTGCAACCAATGCCAAGAGCGGACATTATTGCAACATAAAGGAAGCGCAGGCTATATGTATATCGCCTGCCGAAAATAGCATAAATCGTGCGGGTTATAATCTCCCGCGTTTTGACGGTAAATTATTGTTTTTGCAAACGAAGTGTGTGGTCTAATACCCCCTCTTCGCTCATCATACAGCTTGTGCCGGCGGCCGTCTGCCGTACGCGAGCCCCCAAAGTGCACATTTCTACCCTCCAGTGGTAGCGAGGTGGTGCCCCTGCTGCGGTTTGATCGCAGCTCGGCGAATCTATACAGTTCCATTCCAGGCGTCCAATGTGTGCGAAGGCAGACCAACCATTGACGGCCAGGACGGAAGATATACCTCTTGGCCGTATCAGACATCCTGCAACCGGGTGGATAACGACAAAACACAGTTAGAGCAAAGCACTGCAGGAACGAGAGCCTCTATACCGATCATGCTCTTACGGTTTCTGGTATGGCCTTTGCAAAGAAGTACCGTATACTGCGCATGATAACACACACCGAAGAACGAATTTGCGGATCTATGTTCACGGAAACGGGAAGAGTGCAAACTCCAAGCGACTGGTCTCATCGAAAGGTCTCCACGAGATCAACAGCCACCATTTCCATTGTGCGTGCCCCCCTTGGCTTGGAGAAACTCGGTTCGGAAATGCGTCCCAGTGGGGTGTGCTGTCTGGCGCGTTATACATACGGCAGTGATGAACTGTTTTAGATCAACTAACAGTACAGTACTATTAATAGCAGTGGGCGTCAGCTTCGGGCACAGGCCAGCCACACCAACCAAAAGCGTCACCCCTTGAGTCCACAAAAGTGACGGTACATCCGCGGTGGGTCAATCACAAGCCCTCTGTTTACACGTACCAGACGTTCAGCCGAATTCTGCGTGTCCGATCGCATAGGGTCCCAGTGTGGCCGTTCCTCGTCCAGTTCGTTCGTTGTGAACTCTTTTGTTTTCCCGCTCGTTTGGCCACTGAACGTCATGGTGCGCTTCAAGGGCCCCGGAATGCTGATCGTCCCTCTCGTAATCCCAGCCCGTTCCGCGACCGTCTCCACAGATTTCTTGAAGTCACGGGCCTTTAGGTAAGGGTCTTGCCGCGTGGCCGCCACGAAGAAAATTGGCCACAGGATCAACATCAGGTCTACGTGAGGCGCAGCAGCAGCGGAGAAGGAGACGGGTAGACACGGGGGACAACATGTTTCGGGTAACGTTTATTTGTAGTGACTTTGAAAACACGGTTGTTACAACAACAGATATATAGGAAGGGCCGACTAATATTCTTGAACAACGGTGACTTCGTCAAGCTTCCAAACTTGGATGCAACATAGAGAGAATAACCCCCCGTGGGCGGGGACCTCCATCCTCCGAATATTGGTTTGAATCAAACACCTTCTGCATATTTGGTTTTCCGGCAGGACATTCACCCTGCATGGACTATATTGAGTCTTCGAGTGGACACCGTGCTCCACCACAGCAAGCGTTTCCCTCAAGCTAACATTGCCGATCACGTTGCCCTAGCGCGGGGACATTGAAGGATTCGTGTACGTTTGACGCACGGTTCGGCATGCAATCTATATGTCGACTTTGAAGATGGCAAGTCCTCCATGGGGTCGCATACAACAGTGGTACGCGCGATCGAAGTGTCACGCGCTGCATGCAAATATTTGAGGTTCGACGAAATCCTCCATCTCATAGGAAAGGAGTCTGTTAAATATTGATACATATACATATCCTATCTCAGTTGCAAACAATACTCGGAACCCCCAAAAGGTGCTGCGATCTTTTTTTGTCTGACGAAGCTTCTCGACCTATTTATAAGAAATACCCAACATCGTGTTGGTTTTAACAACTTTGTTCGAAAACTTACATGGTTGTGGGGTTGTTTATTGAGTGAGGAAGCCTATCGAACTCGGGGTGCCACCCCTACCGCAGCAGGCGGTTCGACCGGTTCGGGTACGGTGAGCAACTCACCCCAAAAGCCGCCGATGCTGCCAAGCATCTCCCCGACGTTGAGCGGGTCGATTTCGGTGATCACCTCCCACGAGTCCGGCTCCTGCTGTACTTGAAGATCCAAGTACGCGTACGGGTAGGATATATTTCCATTTGCCTGGCAGATTGAGTTGGAGCCGTTTGTGGCAGCAACGTTATACACGGTCACACATCAGAAGTTCAACGCATTTAGATAGGACCCGAATCATCGACGATGTTGGTTGTACTTGCGCGTCTTGTATCCCACCAACTGGAGGGGGGGGAGGGGGGCCTGGGACAGCATGTCATACTAGAGATATTATCCAGGGGCGACCAATATGATATGGTTGCTTGTCCCCACATGGCTATAAGACCGACACAATTCAAGCAAGCCTCGTGACAAGACGATTCCTGAATGTGATATCGTCAGACGGATTTCCACAAGAGTGTCAATTTTCGTTAAAAAACAAATAACCATGTAAGGTGCTGACGCACACGATGATAGCGGCAGTCGCTTGTTGGCCCAAAGGTGGTTTTGGCTGACGGGCAGTTCAAGTGAAGAACTACCCATTAGCATTGATTTCGGGTAATGTCTACTCATAACAATACCCGTATTAATATATACTTCTAGTATATATATATCGTTTGTGATAGTATATCAATCGAATAAGTATCACTCGCGTTGCTTGTCTCCAGTCTTGATTATTGTTAGGGTATATATGGACTGTAGATTTATATATTTGCAGAGTCTACGAGGTACGCAAAGAAACGGTCACCCACACCTCCACACCTATACCCCTGAACTCAGCAGAAGCCAGGGGTCAGCATTGCTGCGCAGCCGGCTAGATAGGTGGACTCGCAGAAGCACGCAGGTAGCAAAAGACGGAGTGGTATTATGTGGTGCTATCCCAGCAGGTACCCATGTCGCATGCACGCCTATACATATCAGTAGGCTAGGATATTCTAGTGCCTACTGCATACAGGAAATGCTTTGACTTCGGGAAAAGGTGCGGGAAAATCTGACGGTTTCACCAAATAATTCCTTTCTGAGTTGTCGTGATGAAATTCAAACGGACCGACACCGAGCAACACGACCAAAAGACGTCGCACCACATGCAATCACGATGCAAGTGATCAAAGGTACGTGTGAGCCTCCAAGTGAATGCGCGCGTAGCCCATGCTGGTCGGAAGCACCGGCGGCACCTCTTCCTAGGAGTGTCGCTGTCCTTCTATGGACGGTTTGGAAGTAGTCTATTTTCGCCTGTATGCTCAGGGAATACACAACGTATCTCGCAGCATGTACGTACGTATCTCGAATTCCGCAGCAACCATCTCTCCACAGGTATCATACCACCACTACAGAGATAACTCGTACGTACAGTATGCAGCAGTAGCAGTAGGTCTCATATTTTCGCCTCCTCGCTCTGCTCTGCTCTGCTCTGCTGTGAGGTACGTCGTCATGAAGGCGCACGTGACGCATATTGATGCTTTGATACGAAGAAGAAGTATCTGGTCTTTCTCTCTGGCCCTGACGACGCGTCTGGGCACACTTGGTATCAAGACGGATCCGATTCGTATAACGTGTGCACCTCCGTTCATCATCGGCCTCATAGAACCACTTGTATCTATATGGAGCTCTCTCTTCTGTACGCATGCTGTGGGATACGCCGCCATGGCACGCAGCAAGTCAACGGCTGACTGCGCCCAACAACGCCAAGCACACGCGCGTAGAACATGAACGTGACGATATACTGGTGCTGTGTGTGGGTTGAAACAGCAGTAGTATTTGAATTTTGACTCTGCTTGCAGTACGCTCGTCTCATGGCTCGTCTGCTTGCTTGCTATTTTGTGCTGTTGCGCAGCTCTTTTTGATATATGATTTACATATATATCTGATTAACTGCAGTACGTTTCCTCTCCTTTTGTTCGGGTCAACTAGGCAGTGGTACAGACGGAACGAATACCCCCCCCCCTCCCTTCTGAAAACACTGATAATCATAGGCGTGGAACTCCCGAGGTCCGTCGGTTTTCTGGTTTGGTCGATGGGTCTGCTGGAGGCGTTGAGATAGGGCACGCGCAGGTGTTGGCATGTACATATACATGGGTCTAGGACTACGCGGATTCGATCGGGAGGCTGAGTGCGGGGTCGGCGTTCTGGGCCGGCGTGTGTGCTGCTGTGGTCGGCGTGTCGCACGCCCTCCACCTCCGATGCCCATACTTCATACTCGGCAGGCCGATGGTGTGTGCTAGGCTTGTGCGACGCTGCTACCGCACGCGCAGAACAGGCTTTGAGACAGGGGCGGACATGGGGGTACCCGGATTGTGATTTTTGGGGGGAACGTTTTCACTTGATATTCACGGTCATGTTTTTCCCTTGATATTCCCGGTCACTTTTTGAATTTCCAAATGATAACTCCAGTCTGAAGACTGGAGAAATATGCACGGGGGAACATAGTATTTAGAACCTAAGATGGTTACCAAAAAAGGGGATACGTACGGTTTTTGGGTCCATCATGGGTTATGATTATGTTTACGTACAGTACTTAATGCTCCTATGGTCAAAGGGGCGTTAGTTAAGTGTCATTTAGAATCTTCAAGACAATTCATATATCAGCATGCCCCCCGGAGAACCGGCTCTCGCGAGCGCCACCAGACACCCCTCGACCGCACGTCCACAGCGAGTTCACCCCGCACAGCAGCCCTCGGTATCCCCGGAGAAAGAAGGGGCGCCACGGCCGCGCGAGCCATTGCTGTTTGTGTACCGGATCCGCTGACGTCGCATGATTTTTACCACTAGTGCTAGTATACTGTCGAACAACATACAGGTAGACACGCTGTTCTGCTGCTGCATGTTTTTGTGTTGTGTGTGGCCTTCTGCCGCACCCTCTCGCCCTTGTGAAGGCGTGGCCCGCTGGCGCATCGGTTCTACAACTATTTGATAATGCTAGTATAATGTCTAACAACTAGTGGTAGACACGCTGTTCTGCTGCTGCTGCTGTATGTCTTTGTGTTGTGTGTGTGGCCTTCTGTACACCCCCTCGCCCTTCTGAAGGCGTGGCCCGCTGTACAGCAGCAGCACAGCGGGCCAAAGGTTGGGATATGTCGGCGATGATATATACCAGGTCTTCTGGCCTCGGGGTTCGTGCAAGTACAAGTACACCGCCGGGGTACTTGGCGGCCACGTACCCCCGGGGGTACGTATACCTGAACCCCAAGCATATAGATGAACGATCGGTTGATATCATGATGCAACACCTTTGTGTCAAAAGTCGGTCACACCTGCAAGCTGCGTTTGTTACCAAGGCCCTCACTGAGCTCCCTTCTGGAACCAGCACAATTTCAGCCTGTACCTAGCACGATTGTATTGGCAGATTACTGGTGATGGAGATAATCTGAACAAGGCCTTTTCGTCTGGAAACCCCGGACTCAATCATAACCTTAAACATTTCGGATAATGAAACACGTCGCTTGACTAAAAACTTGCGTGTAGCGCCCCGCGACCTTAGCAACCCCTGATGCGCGCAATGAAATAGGAAAGAGGGTATGGATACCACGCTTCTTCCTGCTAGAAAACAGCCAAATTTAGGCTATCACTCCTAATTGTTTTTCCTGAAGAAGATCGTTCGTGAAACGAAAGCCACGGCAATATCGGGCCATAATACTACATACAACACTATGTGCGTGAAACCAAAATGCGCCCAAGGAGTTACAATGTTCGAGCATGCTCAAAACATTTGTGTTGAGACCCATGCTACGATAGAGGTCCAACATTCTTTTTCTGAGGCTCTTCACTTTAGGAGCTCCATACCACACCCGAAAAACTGGTTTTGAGTACACTGGAAGGGCAGCCCGATGAGCAAACCCATGGGCTAGGCATTAAAAAAAAACGTATTG
>JAYJME010001153.1:0-17614 GCA_036873775.1 Costaria costata
AACAAATGTGTACGCCCCCCCCTCCCCCCCCTTTACATTAGCACTAGTCGACGGGGTGTTCGGTAGGATATTGAGGATGTGACTTACACTCCGGTACGTTTCGCCAGAATATTCATAAAGCAAACACCCCCGATACACGTTGGTATACAACCTAACGCACGAAGTATTAACAACCGCAGTATACCGTCAACCATGTCACGAAACTTATTCCGCTAGGTGTGCCAGGTAGCCAACACCACACAGCCGAGCATTTGCAAAAGCTACAACTCCAGCAGCAGCAGTAGCAGCAGCAGCAGCAGCATCATCTGGGGTTGAAACATGGTTCACATCTGATGGCAGCGGTCACAACAACAATGTATCGATACACGTAGTACAATAAACTCTCTCAAGAAGGACCATCCCTTATATTTTGTTGAGCTTTGTTATGGTGCAACGCTCCTACCGCACTCAAGTAAAATCACCGCGAGTTGAGTTGGTCCTGACATTAATCTAGCGATAGGCGCAGGAAAGGTGGCATGGAGTACGAGAGAGTACGTGAGTACAGAATGGGGCGAGCGTTTGACTGCCGTATTTCAAACGGGTTCGATCATAATTGTCAACTCCCAGATCTGCTGGGAGATGGCCATTCTTGTTGCCGTATAAAATACGCAGGTAACATCACAACCCCCCCTCCCTCACACACCTGGATCGTGATACGGTAGGAGGGGGATATTTTAATCTTATTGGTTTAGCCATAGAAGGCATGTTCGATGAGTGGCCTCCGAATTTGTATTGCGATCTTAGGCCTTTTAATTTGGCGATATATTGTTGTTGTTGTTCTCACATTTGCTCGTCGCTAAAGTTCAGTCCGTGGTCATAGGACAGGCTCCGATAACTCTGAAGAGGAAGAATATTTGCCGAAAGATAGAACCACAGCACCATGTGAGGATAGTTTGCTTCCTTGCTCCAAAACAAACAAAAAACAGCATTGTTTTGCAAGCGGAATCATGAGTCACCCGTCAGAGTCGTCTAAAGGAGTAAGTGACACAATCAGGGTAGCCACCATACCCTAACACCAGGCACTTCTACACGTAAATACATAAAGAAACAACCCTCACTATAGCGGCCAGCTCGGGAATATGACCCACGTAAATTTATCACATGAAAATTGCGGCAACAGTTAAATTGTCTTCGTGTTACCATGGTACGGTCTCGTTGTTACCCCACGGTAGTGTGGTACCCAATTGTGCAGGTCACATTGTAGTGTGTCGAACGTGGGTTACTTGGGTTGTCCCCCCACCTCTCCCTACGGCAATATTTGTGCGGCTGACGCACGACCGTCGTTAACGCTGACACCCCGCCGTCACGCCTCCATGTCACTGCTGTACGTGTATACAGCACTTCCGTACACGACAGTGATACAGTGAAGTACAGGTACAGTAGTTGCACAATGTTTTCGAACAGTATTTGTCTGCAGACAACTACAGGTAGTTGTACAACATTTTCAAAGAGTAGTTGTCTGCAGACAACTAGTTGCACAACCGTTGCAAACAGTAGTTATCTACAGACAACTATTAATAGTTGCACAACTTTTTTAAAGAGTAGGTGTCCACAGACAACTAGCTGCACAACATTTCCAAACAGTAGTATGTGTCGACAGACAACTAGTTGCATAACGTTTTCAAACAGTAGTTGCCTACAAAAAACTATTGGGTTAGTCGAGAAAGCTGTGGACGAAGAGTTTTCAAGGCGCAACAACTTTATTCTGTAAGCTGTCACACCGCCGTCAAAAAATGGTAGTGTTTGCGCCCCGATCTCTTTGCCCACAGCAGCTGTTGCAGCAGTGTTTGCTGGTGCTCCGTCGCCATACGCCGTGCGTTTTGCACACAACACACACCCACACGGTAGTTGTCCACACAACTAGTCGCTACTGCCAACATCTCAGCTACCAATATTGAACCACCAAATGAGGTGGGGGCTGGCGGAGGAGCCGGCTGGTCGGCAGCATTAGCGGTAACGAATGATAACGAGAACAGATCATCAACACTCTCATAATATGATGCGGCAGAATGATAATGGAAGGGTGTGAGGAGCAGCCTTCGGTGGGTGTCGCGTGTTATGCGTTTTGTTTCACGCGTTCTGGGCGGCACACTCGCAAGAACAATGAACTGATGCAATCACGTGGAAGATGTACAGGCGAATTGATTTGGTCTTCGTTCGGTGCGACGACCGGAAGTAGCACATATCGATCGGGAGTAGCACGTATCGACCAATCTACACGTAAAGGTTGTCCGCAGACAAGTAATCATACAAGTAATGGTTTTGCGCGGCCGCAGCTACTCAGTAGTTGTTCCTAAACAAGTCCTTGCATAGGTCTTTCACCCATTAGTTGTCTGCAGACAACTAGTTGCACAAATATTTTAAATCAGTAGTTGTCTACAGACAACTGGTTGCACAGCTTTTCCAAACAGTAGTTGCCTGCAGACAACTAGTTGCACAACTTTTTCAAACAGTAGTGGTCTGCAGGCAACTAGTTGCACAACGTTTTCGAACAGTAGTGGCCTCCAGACAACTGGTTGGGCATCTTTTTCGAAAGGTAGTTGTCTACAGACAACCAGTTGCACATTTTTTTCAAACAGTATTTGTTTACAGACAACTACAGTTAGTACTTGCACACCGTTTACAAACAGGAGTAGTCTGGCAGACAACTATTAATTCGAGTGGTTGCAGCTGTAACGCAGGGTGTGCAATATTTTAATCCACAGCCACCTATGTGTACACTTCCCGAGGTCCACAGCTGTCTGGCTTTATTCCCCTTCATTTGGACAATTTTGTTTCTGTATCCATCATTAACTAGCATAACGTCCAGAGCCATATATGTGTACACTCCCTGAGTTCCACAGTAAGTCAAATAATGTTCCCTTCATCGAGGACTGCATACTCTTCATGAAGTAATATTGGCCGTAGTCCGCGCGGTCGAAATACCCCACGCAGGTTGTAGCTTTTGACGACATCCTCGATCTCACGGGTGGCGCTAGTTTAGTGTACTAAGATATCAAACTACACCGTTGGTCAACTATGCTCTAAGGTGATCTTGAGAATATCTGTAGAGCTCTGGTCTACATTGCTGTGGCACTCGTACTGTCGAAAGTAGCTTCAAAATGCATTTTATCCGAAGCACTCCACCAGAGCGCAGCTCCGCACTACTTTGAGTCCGATGTTGTTGTGGTACCGCACTGCATCTGGACGGTTAGGGGTCCTTGCGGCAAGTCAGCTACTTTGTGCTTCCATGATAACCTATTTGTACGACAGCTACGGCGCCAGCGGGGGGGGTACGGTCACGGTCCGTACGTAACACAGCCACACACCGAACTAGCCATTCCGTCAAACCAACTACGAACGAACCCAACTTTCCAAAACATCACGCACGCACCCCCCCCCACCGACCAATCAACCGACCCTCTCTCCTACTAGTCCGTACCAGGTAATGGTTACTTCTATACATAATGCTGAGGAAACAACCATGCAACCTGCGGGCCATCGGGGACACAATCGATGCCATCCTCAAGCAATGTCGTACTGATACGTAGCACGGCGAACCACCAGACCGCTCACAAACCAAACAACGCACCTAGCCGTCCCACCCGAACGCCCACCCACACATCCACCGACCCACCCCCCCAAATGAAACGAAACATATAGCCCTAAATGGTTGGAGGCAGGCTTCGAACAGACTCTTTTGACCTCCGGGGTTGACCGCTTTACCTCTGTCCATGGTTAGGACAGTATTATAGTTGCCACCCCAGGGACGCAACGTTTCGACGCTTCCTACGCTTGGCGAGTTTGGCGGTGTCGTTCGTTCGTTCGCGGCGGATGCCGAGGCCAGCGGTGTAGGGGAGCGGCGGCACGGTAGAGCAGAGACGTGGGGTCGGGTGGCGCTCGGAAACAGCCGTTGTTGAACCGCTATGCTTTCAACCGAACCAAATACAATAACTTAGCTCACAAAAACCACATTATATATGACATATAGAATAAAACACGTCCAACGAACGTGTCTGCAGTACTACCCAGCTTGCAAAGTTGAGTTTCAACCATCCAATCGGTCGTACTCACAGCTGACGTTTTTTTGTAACTTTTTTACAAAATAATATCTAAAACGCTATTGTCACCGTCGTCATTATCAATACTCCACGATAAGGGTAAAATGCCGACGAAAGCTCTCGTAACTTGCTGTGTAATTTTAACTGATTGTGGTCGTAGTCTCTATTAGTTTGAACGAAGTGTTCGGGCGACAACTGTTCGGCAGCTCTTACTACCTGTCATTGGTCAGGAACGAAATTCGTGGTCCGCAGTGAGGACTTGCTTACGCAATGAAACGGCGGCGCTGCCCCGTTTCTGGCCAGAGTCAGTCTGTTCTGGTTGCGGGTTCGGGTCAGGAGTCGGTTTAGGGTTGGGGTTAAATTAAGGGTTAGGGGGTTGAGTTGCTCTACGGCCGTACATTGCTGCATGCTGTTGTGATCGACAGATAGACTGATGGGGGTTAGTCGCGAATACGGCACATTGTTCAGTACAGAGGTGGACTGATTATCCCTATTTCATATTAGCACTCGTGCCCTGTTCGTCCTGCCATGCCCTCGTGCCAGACTACTGAGCATCAAACGAAAATCGCTGAGGACACCGTCTGGAACAGACCCGGGGGAGGCAACACACCACGTACAGACCTGGTGTGCCCGACACGAAGAGACCGCGCCAACTAAGGAAAGGAAAAACACAATACCACCCGGATAGCACAGTGGGCACCTTATCGTTGGGCGTGTTGGTTGCCGCCGACACCAAAATACGTCTTGGGAACTCGTGTTAAATCTTCGAGGTTCTCTTGCTACGACGACGAAGGGCGTCCGCCGAAGCTCGCACCTAGAACACCATGTTCAACACCTTGAGTGACGAATATTGGGTGATCAAGACCTATGGTGTAAACAGTACTTTTGTAATCGGTGCCACCTTGGTCTTTCTCGCCTACTTCCTGCACCCGGCGGTCGAGTCGGCGTACCAGAGGGTGCGAGCGTACCGCGCTTGGCGAGCAATCGAAAAGCGCCATGCAGTGGAGGTCACCGACTATCCCATGGTAGCAGAGATTTTCGGAGGGCGGGGGAGATGGGACGCGGCGCGAATAATAACGGCCCTGCTGGCTGTATTTTCGCTGACGTCCTGGGGTCTGGAGCTGTCGCTAGGCCTGGCCACGTATGAGGGTACAGCAGACCTTTTAAATCGACCACCGCCTGTTGAACTCGGGACCAATACCGATGGTCATGGCATTTGGAAGGTACGTCCTGTGTCGCGTTCAGGAGAATGTATGTGTTACCTTGAAGTGTTGTTTCGTGCACAGGTCGGTCGTGTGACCGTTCCGACGTAAATATTCTGCTTATCTATTCTCTTCGAGAACGTGGCTCTCACGACACCCCGACGTTGGTGTTGAGGCCCAGGCAGGGGCACCTAACGCACCCAATAATATAATATGTTAATAACCAATAGTTTTGTTCTTACCTCGTACAGAAATCTCACCACACGTGCTTAGGTTTATCTTCCTGGCTGGTATGTGGAGCGGGGTCGTTTTATCGTTTTTCTCAGGTGGTCCGTCGGAGGATGGGATGAAGTGTCCTGGTGGTGTTCGATGAGCTGCATCTTGACTCTTTGTCCTTATTTCAGCCGATTGTGCACCCTTGTACGTCTTGCGCCCCTTTGTGCAGGTGAAATCTCGTGCGGACCTTGAGTACGACGGGGAATGGCGGGACTTGCCCAACATGTTTGAAACGCACGCTAAGTCGAGATATAACCTGCAGAACGGTGCTAGACACCCCGGAGACGTCAACGGCGGCATTATTGTTGCGTACTGGTTCACCAAACCAGAGGCTGATGACCTGTTCTACTACACAGGGGATGGTGCCATCACCGTGATGGGTGTGAACTGCACGGAAGGCGAAGGCCACAGCGCCGCATTGGACGTGCATGAGGGCGATAACGACACTGCGTGGGGAAACGTTTTCACTTGCGAGAAAGGGCCACGCCTGACGTCTGACTTGGAGACACAGCTCGATGCAAAGAGTGTGACCCCGCCGACAATAATTATGACGCGAAACGACGGGGAGGTATTTCTCATTGTGGAGGAGAGCAGCAGCAACCCTAGCTTTATGTACTCAGTTTGGACCATCGGAACGGACCCCGACACCCCCACTTTTGTGTTGGACTATTTCTTCCATATCTCGACCACGACGCGACTCGTGGAGGCCGTGGTGACCGGAATCGTGCACGGCGAGACATCCGGCGGCGGATGCTTCGGGCTGCTCCGGAAGCACAGCCAAATGTTTGCATCCTACACTTACGACGTCGAGCGAGCCTTTCCGTTCGGCGAGTGCCCCAACGGAGACAGCATGGCGAACATAGAAGAAAAGGAGTCGGTGGAATATGGCTTGAAACTAAGCGTAATCGCGCTGATGTGCTTCGTATGGGTGATGCTTCTCACCTCGGTTGGTGTGGCGTGGTCGCTATGCTTGCGCTCCAGCATTGGCATGGACGTCTACGACAGGGACGAGCTTATCCGCGCGGTATCTCTTCACGGGGTTGCGCCGGGTGGCACCCCTCCTTCGGAGATCCGTATATTCGTGCGCAGGGAGGACAACGGCAACATTATCGTCGTTATCAGTGATACAGGAAGTTCTCATGGTGGCTGCGGACGAATCCTCAGAAGGGCCGGCAAGGTGGTCGAGGACGTTGAGCCTTCCCTGGTGGCTTCTACCGTAGAACAGTACAACCAGGGCTTCGGCGGCGCTGACGTACGTGTGGGGCCACGGACTATCTGGCTGGAGGGGGTTCGGACCGGAATGGGAAGGGTCTTGCCAGGCCCGAACGGCGACTTCCGTTACCCTACAAGCGTCGCCCTGAGCGCATCCCCCGTTCCTTCCAACACGGGTTCGTTGGTGACAACGCCAACACTTTGCCCACCTCGACTTGGGTTTGCGCCACGGCCGAGATCTGGGCTAACGGAAGGGAGAGGTCCCTCTGCTATGTTTGACAGCGTGTATTCCCCTGGCGACAGTCCGGAGGAGAACCCCATCGGCGTGCAGAAGACAGCCTACAGTACCGCCATTGCCGGTGTCCAGGTATCAGAAACACCATAAAAGGTCCTGGAGGGCCAGAGGGCCCCATGGATCACCTCTGAACCCACTAGTGCTTCCGACATTGAATTGCCAAGATTTTCGAACGGTAGTGCTGGGAGCGACGCCGTGAAATTTTAACGTGCGTCGTCGTCAGGGTGGAAGACGCGGTAGAGGCGCGGACTATCTCGCGGCCGTGGACATCTGGCCTCATTTTTCCCGAGACTCGGAACAAGACACCGACGAGTTTATATCTTCGGCTGATAATATGGACAGAGGGATGAAAGAAGGTTTTACGTCGTCTGAGAGCAGACCAAATGGGGATGCACCGAGCGTATAATGTCCCAAAATAACCCAGTGAACTACAGAGCCATCTGCGATGTTGAAGTGGGTGGCTGAGGCAGACCTACCTGTGTCTTTCCTTTAGATGCGGTTACGATTACGCGCATTTCTCAGGGTAAAACACGCACGTGCAACATCTTTGTGCAATTTCATGCATGTGTGTTCGACATGCCACATGGTGGGATATGTATATTTGTGTTGTGCGTGGGTAGGTGCTTGTTGTTCGTGCCGATGGTTGCACAATCGCTTGGCGGGCGTGCCAGGAATGTTGTCGTTTTCTCGCCTTGTGTGTACGGTCGCAACGACGGGTCGAGGCGTAAGTGGGAAGCAGGACGTTGCTGGAGGTAATCGTCTAACTACATTATTGGCGTGCGCCCGCCCACAACGGGTGCGTGTTACTGTCTCTGGGGATACGGCCTTCGACATGTCCCACATAGTAAGCAGGCAGCGTGTGTTTGTTTAGGCCGCGTACTCTAACGCTGAATAGTGCCGGTGCCATGGTAAGGGGGCCACCCTCAACTTCACTGCCATGTTAAGGCTATTCCGGCGTGTGGCTCGTTAACTCTATCAAAATACTTCGTTTTCTGGTGTCGCGCTGCGTATCACACAACTCCGAGGAGGCGCATATCGCGAAAAACCAAAACATGAACTCTTGGCTACGACCGCAAAAATATAGAGATGTCACTCGTCCGAGTGGCTCTGATCGGCAGCAAACAACAGCAATGAAAGTGCCCGCCCTACCCAAGCACCCGTCGGTGGTTGGGTTGGTCCCGATGCTCATATACGTAGTGTCGGGCATACGTGTTGCTTGTGAGTAACTAGTCGTGTTAGCGTGGGCATCCAGAGTGCAACAGGGCAGTAGCTTGAGTGTAGCATCTGTTGTCGTTGGTGTCACGGTCGCCCTATCATTTGTTAGCGTTGGCCCCATGGCCGCCTGTTGTATTAGTGGCGAGTCTCCCCGGGTTTCGAGCTGACTGTGATCGTGTGGGACATCGCGCATCGGGCCTTCAGTATCCACGTACGAGAGGTTTGTAAATATATTGTGCTTCATGCCATATAGAACATATACGTTGAACATGTTGGTATGTACGTTTGGAACTGCATTCGAATTCGTGTGGCATCTTGATTGCGCCAATGCATACGTTAATCAATTTTATTTTGGTGGATCGGGCGTAAGCGGCGGACGGCTGCATGGCGAAGTGGCACAGACTCGAGGCAATAACGAGCTGCCTACGCCACGCGTCACGCTGCAGAGGACGCCAGGAGTACCGACAAGACAAAGCGGAGGTGGGGGGGGGGGGGGGCAGGCGTACTGATACAGCTGTCGAATAATGCAAAACCCAAATGGTAGATCGTGCGGCAAGGTACAGGTTGGACTAATGGGTGGATCGTGTGTTATATATTGCCCGGATTCTAGTAGGTTTTAACTACTTTGTTATTGAGTTAAGGACTGGGGGAGGCGAGGCTGCGGCAGTACTAACACTTGATACCACTGTTCAGTTGAGTAGGAAGGAGATGACAGCAGATCGTGTGACAAGGTCCCCGGATCGACTTTATAGCAGAAACCGGAACCCATCCATACCATTACCACTGCCTGCAGTACGAGTGGTTTTTTTCTTCTTGGTTTTTGTCGTGTCTGTTTTGTTGCCTTGTCGTTTCTTCCTGCGCCGTCCTCACGCTGGTGCCCTCCTCTGCTTCCTGTTGCTTCGTCCGTGAGCAGTTTTATTCTTGCAGTCTTTCTGATCTTCTGACGTCTTTTTTTATTTTTGTCAATTCAAAACCCCTTTAGATTTTTGCGTCTCTTTACTAATTATTTCGTTCTCGTCTGGCTTCTTCGTTTTGTGCTCTCATACCCGGCAGGTTGGCTATTCCACTTGTTGTTGCCTTGATTTGTCTCCGATAAGTGTGGGTGATCTCTGCCTCACAGTCTAAGGCCACACAATTTGTACCAATATCTCTCTAGGATGAAGAATCAGCACGGACACTGGGGGTACTTGCTCATGTTGGGTAGAAAGGACGTTTAAGTTGGAAGACAACATACACACAAACCAGGGGCGTAGCTTTACCTTTTTGCAAACTAGAAGAAACCGCATGCGGACAAATATGGTGGACACCCCAGCTACAACTGGCTAAAACCCCATACATTAGTAGTTGCTACTTGCACACGGTGTACATAGCTTTGTAGCGTGGCGGCGGCAGAATAGCGACCACAATGAATGACGGGGCAATATATTATATAAACCGCCATTAACGGTGTACAAAGTGAGCGCACACAGTGCACTGTGTTATCCCGCCACAACTATTTAGGTTGGGACGCCCGACGGGCTGAGCTTCACGAAGAAATATTCTATATCCGATTATATATGTCGATCGGAAAATAATGTATGGAATGGTTCGGCCATCCGGCTTCCTTGGAAACCTGCTCTCTGTCTCCGGCCAAAGCCGCGTTCGTACAGCAGCGTTTCGTGGTTTATTCGGGGGGTTGTCTTGACAGGTAAGGTCGCGTGGTTGACAGTCCCGGTATCTGATTGGGACGACGGCCCGTATTTCAGCAACCAGGAAAGTGATCGACTGACCCCTTTTGACTGTACGGGTATGTAAAATTAAAATACTTCATAGGTGATGGCCAACTTTAACATGCCGGCAGTAGTAAGTACAATACAACGCTGTCCAATGACAGAGGGGATCACGAAGTCATTTCTGGAGTGCAACATAACGTTTACATACAAATGGCTCCACAGGGTATCGGCGTACCTACGTTTGGCTCTTGCCCATTCTCAAACGTCACAAACTTTGCTGATGAGGGCACACAACATATATATATATTTATCTATACCTTTACGTTGAGCCTGGACGAGAAATCGACGTACCCTCACTGCTGTGTAAAGGCCCTACTACTACTGTACCAGGTAGGGAATGAAGAGGAAAACGGCACCACTGTTGGCCGTAAGTTCGCGTCGGTTAAAGTTTCCCACGTGCAGTTTGTGGTGAAGTGGACTTCGGCGTTGCGAAAGGAACCATTCTGGTTAGACCCGAGAGTCAACTCCTGAACATATCTTCGACCAAGGCGGACCCAGGTGTGCAGAGTACTGCAGAGTGCTCCAACCCCCAACACTACAGTATACCTGGGTGCGGTCTCAGCAACCGTCTTGTGAGAGCGCGCAGCGGTACGGCTTTAATATCTCGTCGAACCATATGGGTCGGAGGTGTCCGTGAAAACAAATGTACCCGTACATCAATAGCCTGGGTTGCTCCGTGGACTCGATGCCCAAATGGCCATATTTGGCCGACACTTGTCCCCGTGGAGGTCGCAAAGGGGTTGAGGGGCCCCTCCGGTCCACGCAAAAACGACTGAATGTACGTGCGCCTTTGAAACATAGGTTGTTTCGGGTTTTTTTCAAGCAGCGATGCAATATTTGGTACAATAACGGCGTATCACGACTCCTTACAATACACGGTATAGCTCCATAACTAGGCGTCTCCCAACCAACGTATAGCGTGTTCGTTTTGACACCTACGAGGTGTTAGGGCCCTTAGTTCTAAAAGGGAGGGCAGGCGTCGCTGTGTTTGCATCCCGAAACCAAATCGCTATGCAGCAACAATTTCGATAATTCTCGAGCTCCTATTTGGTATCTACAATCTGCTGTGGCCGCGTAGGACGATTACGGACTGTCGGACTAGAGACTCAGGTGGCTTTGCCTACGAGTGCTCGGCGTGGTCGTCCCAACTCTGAGATAAAACAGTGTCAGCAACCTGAGAAACTCCCTTGTTTCTAAATCGTCTACTGGTCTCAGCGGTATGGGGAGTCTTGTTTTATTTTTGTAAGAGAAACTTTTCGTGATGGAACCGACGTAAGATCGACCCGGCGCCTGACACAATTGTTTTTTTGCCTATGAACACATCCCTCAAACCCTGCCGCGAGGGACATGATCTGAGCATTTCTAACTGGAGCATAGCATTGTCGTTTACGGTAGGGGATCATGAAGGTCGAAAGTTATACCAGAACAACAATAGTTACAACTGCAACCTGAAAAAAACTAACGGACTTGTTGACTGGAGTGCTCTTACTGTTTGGGCCCGAAGGCCCCACTTAATTGACGCGTTGAGAAATACAAGTACTTCGTATGAGGATTTTGCTAGCAGGGAGCCAAGAAGCCGTGGGTGAAGAGGCGCTAACGGCTAGGTTGGACTTCGGTGGCAGACACCAAGTAGAACGTCACGAGGAAAATCGGTGGACCCCAACGACGGTTTGAGTCCAAACCCACGCACCACAAGCTTAGCGATCTACGCATCGTCATCTACTAGCTGCACTGTCCTGAGAATATTCGTTGGGCTCAGAGAGGGCGGAGGATTTTGCCAAACTTAGAACGCATCAACCATCACCTATCAGTAGTACGCTTTTACGCTAAGAGTAGGCCCTTGGGCACAACATGAAAGAACCATTTCTTCGAATCGTCTGCTAAAAACAGAAAACAATTTCATTGGTAAAATATATTACACGTATTTTGTGTTTGTGTCGATGTTTGGCTTGGCAAGTCCTTTCATTTTATTTTTCTCTCAATCTTACTATCCGTCTGAAAGAAAAAATGTCTAGTTTTTGGTGTTGTTGGTTGGAGTGTATTTGCTTGGTGGAGAAGCATTCACTGCTGTTTTGAACCCATGCCTCGCATAGGCTAATTGAGCTGGCAGCACCATGGCATCAGCGGGATCCAAGGCCACTCGACATCATGAGGAGGCAATCGATACAGCAGCAGCAATACGTACACCAGCATGGGCCCGTCAATAGGAAGCATCTAACCCGACCAAGGCTTCACATCTTATTGGGACACCAACCTTCAGCTATTGTCTAGGAGTACTTACAGTGTAGCGTTCGAAGGTGAGCTCGATTATATTAATCCAACTCTATTACATAGCCTCTCGCAAAACGCGAGCAATGCTTTCTTATTTCTGTGGGCTCTTTGTTGTTTGTGGGTCTATAGTGCAGAACAGGGGCATTACTTAGCTGTTGCGCTGTTGCGCGGGCGCAACATTTGGGTCCAAATAACCGGTTTTGCACAACAGTCGCCGCGAGGCAGGTTGAGGGCAGCGCAACACGCGATTTTGGCCGCGCAACATTTTGCGCCGCAAGTGAAAACAATTGTTGCACGTTTCTTTTTTGTCGTAGGCAAAACAAAAATGGGGATCGTTTTTTCGAAATTGCCGTAGGCGAAACGACAATAAAAGCGTGTTTCTTATACTTCGCCGTAGGCTAGGAACATTTCTGAAGCACCTTTTGTCCCACTGGCCGTAGTTGAACACTTTTTAGTCCCCTTTTCATGTTCGCCCTATTTACAGTCGAAACCACCATTTCAAGACTGCGTGGCTGCGCCGCACCCTGTGCACGGTGCACGGCGGCTAGTGTACTGGTGGTGTACTGTGTACAGTGTACAGTTAAACGCCTTTTCAAGGTTGGGGAGGCGTTAAAACTCAGTTCGTTACTTGATTGTCAGGCGTATATTCACGCTTATATCGCAATTGTTGGCCTCCGGCGGCCTCCCGGGGGACCCTCCGGGAGGGAGCGCAACACCCCTTGCGTCGCCTGTTGCGCTGCACGTAACATTCGCCGAACCACTAATTAATGCCCTGGTGCAGAAGAGTTGGCCAGTTAACACATATGTAAAGTCCAATAATTGGATTGTTTCCCAGGCTTTATAGATTATAAAAGCATTCATATTTGCGTGGGATATCCGTTAGTTACCTCGGTTGAAGAAAATTACATGCCGGTATTTACACGAAATCAGGTGCTCCAGTAATCCACCGGAATTTCCATCTACATTGGGGGGTTCAGCACGTCTACACGTAAACGTCCCCACTCCCTCTCGCTACACCTGAGAACATTTTCAAACGAGATAAGCTGGAAACTCGCAATAAGTGCTGTATAGGCAATATACCTCCAACACTACTTCCGAGACCATGGGATTGGTCACACTCTCTTACTGCAATGTACCCATTAGGGGTATATGTCAGTCCATCAAGTAACCAAGATGTTTGTACAGAAGTGTAGCCCCGCATCTGCCTGCGACAAAAGTCAGAGGTCGTACAGTAGTGGGGAGGAGGGAGAAGAGCCCTCGGATCTTACTTACGACTAGGGAGGGAGAAGGAGAAAGACGAGTGAAGATAATATATAAGAATATTTAAAAAATATATATGTATACGTATATAGCTCTTTGTTTGTGGTTTGGAAATCTGGAAAGCCCAGAGTTGTATGGTCCCATCGTATTTTGAAGCATCTGTAAGGGTGGTTTACCCCTCTCTCACGAATTACCCCCCCGCCGATTTGAGTATCGAAAATTGCCCGTATCTGGTCATCGTTCATTCTTGCCAGATGACGGTCATTCATTTCTAAGTAGTATACACTCAAATTACTCGAACAATCCGACAACCCCCTTGCTTCATGTGGGCACGGCAATACCGCGCCGACCTGTTGCCACCAGGACATGAGCCCTACCCATTTAACCAGCGTAGAGGTATATATTTAGCCACCGGTAGGGCCCTCTTGGCCCTGTTTACACGCCGACATGATCCACCAAATCGAGCGGCCGGCACAGTTTAAGAAGGAAACACACTCGTAACAGGTATTCATTCTAAAATAAACAAATCGCCGCCCTACGAAATTAACCCAGCTAGTATGGCTTCGGGGCCGTACGTGTGATAGTCTCGGTTCGGGCACGGCGCATGGCGCGAGGGTAAACGTAACGAATAGGGGAAAATGTCGCTCGAGGAATCGAACACTGGACCCACGTCATGTTCGTATGGGTGTGAGACAGTGTAAATGCGACATTGATCACTCCGACCACGGCCGGCACCAAAACCTAGATGAATTCAACCTCAGTGCCAATACCAGGTATTGGTGTATGTTTCGAAAATGTTTCTCGAGGATTCCGCCCTGTTCCCTCCTCGCGTTTGGCCTCTTGGTCTGACCCTGATGTGACTCGACCCGGCCTGGCGTGCTCCGATCTGAATCTCAAAATAAAAAAGAGTTGCTCGGTGATTAACCCATCTGGCGCCCTGGTCGCACGTCGACATGGGAAAGTGGGCCCGAGGGCTACAGTATTCCCTCGCCAAAGCAAACATTTCAATGCACGTAAGGCTTGAAACCTTATTGTGATGATACCAACCCCGAGAAAACTTGAGTGTAGGGTGTTGTACAGGGATTCGCTGTGGGCTTGTCGTTGAGCATAGTCCGGTATTCCAACATTCATAGCGTCTCCCGAAACGCGCACCTGAATTTCTCATTAAGCGGGCAATGCCGAGAACATCACAGGGTTAAGTATCGGTCCCAAAACATTTTCTTGGGCACATAGCGGGTACCACAGTCGCTTAAGTGTACACACATGTTCTATAATCAACTCTGTAAATGGTCTTGACCATATTTACCATGTAGTATGCTAAGTCGCGTTTAGTTTTGACCTCGGCGCGTAGAAGAGTTTAGCCCTCAGCGGTCAAGTCACCATCATAGGCGGCGTCCATATTCCCTACGGGTCCTTCTTGACATTTCTGTCCCGCTTGTCGGCTCAGCATTCTCTCTGTTCCTCGGTTTCCATCATTTTCCTCGCGCTCCTGCGCTGTCTGCTTCATACGAGGAGAAGCGTAACTCAATGAGCATTGGATCCACTAGCTGAGATTCGACCCCGCGCTCAAACTGTGGCAAGGTGATATTGCATCGCCAACCCACGAAACCAAGCACGTACATCAAACAACGTATCCACAAAAAACACTTCTGCATTTCTGGAGATGTATCTGTTACAACATGAAAACAGTTTATTGAACTCTCGAACCTGTCACGCCCAGATTGCCCCAGGAGGTTTCCAAGCGGTAGATAGGGATCGCCGTGCGCTATGCCTAAATGTTACAGCTTCGTCTAGCTGCGGAAGGAAGGAATTTTGTCCCAAAGCTGCTGAATTTAGTCTCTCGAAGGCTAACGACCGATGCGTGTACCATTACGTGGTATCTTAATATCGAGCCACGGTGGATAGGTTGTCGCGGTTGTCGCTCGCTCGTGAGAGCTACCCAAAGACTAAGAGTAAAACAATGAAAAAAGGCGCTTACAGGTAAACACAGTTGGGATCAAATTCCAAACCCAACCAGGAAGTAGTGTATCTAGAAGCACCGAGTTAGACATGATTCAATAGGTACGGAAATCGTTGTGATCGAAACCGTGATGCACGGGTGGTATACAAAATATCAGACAAACAAGACCATTGTGGAAGATGGGGGGAAGGGGTACCTGCCGTTGACGCCGCCGCAGATCAGAACAAAACTCCAGAACCATTGCGGGCGGTATACGTGTACGATGATAGGCGGTACACGACGCGGTCCATCTTGGTGGGAAGGGCAACGACCCATATCATGGAGGGCATAACCATGGATGATAATATGGAGTACGTGGGGTGGAAGTCCACAGCCGTCATATACTGATACGTCGTGGTACTACCGACACATGCGACGATAGAGGTGCACCAGGTTTTTCTGAGGATCCTCACTTTAAGAGCTCTGCACTTCACCCAAAAACTGTCTTCAGGTAAATTTTAAGTGCAACCAGATGACCAAACCCCTGGCATAGGTATAGCAAATATCCATGTCGCAAAACAAGAACGACATTCCGACGAGTCCAGGTTAAGGAGCCTCGTCATTCAGAAACAATACACGCCAAAAAGTGCAACCTCTAGCGTATCACGCGTCTACCGTCCACCGTCTGGGAAGAGGTGAATTGCTATCCCGAAATGGCGCTCACACAGTCGGACGCATTGCCGTTGTCCGAGAATCTTAAGCGTTTATACGCAGTGTTTTCAAGGCATAGCTCATTCGAGTCACGGTGAAAGTTTCAGTATACGACCCATGCTATAATAGAGGTGCACCCTTTCTTTTCTGGGGCTCTTCGCTTTAAGAGCTCCATATCACAGCCGAAAACAGTTTCTGAGTAAACTGGAAGGGCAGTCCGATTAACAAGCCCATGAACTATCCCTTAAAAATTATAATATTGCTATACAAGAATGACGTTCGGACGCTTCTGGGTTAAGGAGTCCCGATATTCAGAAACAAACAAAGCAAAAAAGTGCAACCTCTATCGTAGCACGCGTCATACCAAGGACGAGAACAACTCAGCGGAAAACATAGTAGCATAAAATATATCCAACGGCATCGACAACAGGGAAACGGGACACACCTGTGGGTGTGATATCATGCCGCACTAGAGCGTGGGTCCTAACCTACATACCTGATACTAATTATAGCGACTACTGAGGTTTTCAAGAGTAGTATTGAAATAAAAAGGCTGCGACGCAAGCATTATGTCTCCGGGTCTGGATAAAGTCTCAGAGTTGTGTAGAGAAACAATGACGCTACCACGTCCAGCGTTATCGGCTCCCCCACAGAAAATGGGCAGGGGGAAACACCCCCCCCCCCCACTTATAGTTGGGCGCGAGACATGCAGGCATCGACATCAGTTGCATTATTTGTTGCTTCGTTTATCGAAGCACTCTCTGTGACGGGGTGCGTCGTCCGTTAACGTCGAATCAACGCGGTGGTAGTAGCTCCAGGGGAGAGTCTCCGGCTGATCGTGGCTTAGAGACTTCGATGACCCCGAAACATATACGAAGTACGGACTAAAACGACGATGGAATGTCACAAGATAAACAATGGAATTGGTGCTTGTGAATGATGATTCCTCTAGCGTCGGAGTGTATATGAGGTTTTGCCTGGCATGGTTCCAATCCGAAGAGTGCTGGACACCCGGCTTTTTCAGCACGGGAGTGAGCTACTTGACGCGTGCTACGATAGAGGTTGCACGTTTGGCCTTTTTATTGCTGAATAACAGGGTTCCTTAACCCAAAATCGTCCGAATGTCCTACTTGTTTAGCGATATGACCTATTTAATCCGTAGTACATGGGTTTGCTGATCGGGCTGCCCTTCCATTTTACTCGAATACAGTTTTCGGGTGTGATATGGAGCTCCTAAAGTAAAGAGCCTCCTAAAACAACATCATGGAACAACACCTCTATCGTAGCATGGGTTAATTGAAAGCATTGAGTATATATTCAATGTGAGGGAAGAGGGGGGTATTGGAACATCCTATCCCCTAAACTGTGTAAGAAAACACAGA
>JAYJME010001154.1:0-17613 GCA_036873775.1 Costaria costata
CGGCATAGTAGGGATGCGAGGGTCTATGGTCATACGACTACGGCCGTGCATGATATGAGTACACCCCCCCCCCCCCCCCTGTACGAAGTAGGAAGCAGTTCACCCTTCATGCGACTCGCCGAACACCTCACGGCGCTTCGCGCTTAGTGCTAGCAATGTCTGCCTGGTTGGAAAGCCCGACGTGCTCCGTCCCGGCATAGTAGGGATGCGAGGGTCTATAGTCATACGCCTACGGCCATGCACGAATTGAGTACCCCCCCCCGCCGCGGCTGCTTGTAGCCAGGGGGGGGGTTGTGAACGTACTGAGCTATTATTATCCATTATACGGGGGTAAAAAATCGATGGCTTACTCAGCCCAGGGTAAACCTTATACCTGGCAACATTTTCCCCCGCCCCCTCTGAACGGCGCCGTGATGTTTTTTTGGGACGTCCCTCTGGGACGGTGGGATATTTGGGACGTAACGGTAGCACCGTATACGGCCGTGCATGGACCTATCATACTCGTTCAATAGCTGAGGAACCAAGGAGACATGATGTATTTAGAGGCGCACGCGCAAGCAAGCGTTTGAACGAAATAAACTTTCTAAGCGAGATTCGAACTCGTGTCCTCGACAACGTCAAATGCAAAGAAGGTGTTACCTGTACTGAGCTATATTATACCTGGTATTATTGAATATAGGGGTAAAGGATCGATCGATTGCGCGGCCCAGGGTAAACCCTCTTACAAACGGGGCGTGGTCCGGGGCGGGGTGTCGCCACCCGTTCCGCGGCACACAGAAGAGGCCTGAATATTTTTTAGATCTGCCTTTTTCAACGACTCATCGTGTGTCCCTCCCCCCTCTGACTGGGGATGCCGCAGTTACAGCGGTGGTAGAAACCCTCATCGTCTTTTCCCGACTTCCCAATGCAGCCCCCCCTCCCCGCTCCCCCGCCAAACCTCCGCCTCCCCCCCTCCCACGCCCCCAGCCGTCTAGCACTCGTGCCCAATGCCGACCGCGGCTCAGCGGCTATCTTTGACCATCGCATTACACGATACGTATCATCAGGCAGCCGCAGACTGTTTTTTTTGCCGCTGCTGCAGATACTATTGTTGCAACGCTTCTTCTACAGAGACTGCTCGCGTCGTCGCCTTTGCACCTTATCGTGTTGGAGTTTCGTACGGTCAAGCGCCCCACTATCCTGCCTTTTGCCGCTTAATTTGACCCCCCCCGGACTCAACGCAACAGTAGCTCACTTGTTTGGCTAAACTAGCTCAAAACTGAGAATCGCCATCATCACCATAATCATCGCCATCGTCATCGTCATCGTCATCGTGGTGATCACCATCAATCATTATTTTGACTCCAGTGCGCTGTGACGAGCGCCGCTCTTGGGGTTTGAGTTCCGCTACGTGGATTCGTGGTTGGCAACGCCCCCTTAAGTGTAATGCTTGACGAACGGAGTTGCTATATATCTCTTCGGACAGTATTTTGCCACGGTCGACTCTTCTCGAGTTGTGGGAGATTGCACATGTCGGACAGATCATAATCTAGATCATGATCTAGATCCTAACCTGCCGTTTATGGCATGTTGTGCAGGACCTGTATGGTACAGATCCAAACCAGGAAACCATTCGCTAGATCATGTAGATAGTACAGCTCTCATCCGGTAACATGAGTTAGACCCTAGAGATCAGGGATCTATCTATCTGCTCGGAAAGGTTTAGATCATGACCTAGACCATCAAGTGGGAATCGATTTTCTGTCTGGTGTGCGGGAGATTGTTTCGGGCAGGTCACCCAGGACCGGGAGGTTGGGGGCGCTTGGGTCCGCAGGAACTTGCGCCCCTTTAGCGCCTACTGAGCGGTCGCTTCAACCGAAGGTGCATAGTTTTTGTCGTGAATAGCGGCGGCACTCCTTTTGCCGCCTAACTCCGAGGTTTTTATCGCGTGTTAGTTTCGGACACGTTACGGGTGCGTAGCGAGCGTGTCCTGGGGAATCTTGGTGCCGCGCTACAGTAGTAGTACTAGAGGTTTTCCGCGACATGGTGAACGAGCAGGGCTATAGGGTCCGATGCCTACTTCATTCCCAGGAGTTTTGGCTACCACTCCAAGACCTTTCGGTGCGGTTGACGCAAAGTGGCTGCGAGTAGTAGTGGCGAATATTGTTTGTCGGTGGTGCCGTGTACCGCCATAATTTGTGGCAGAGAGTGCTTGCAGTTTATTTCGCGTTATCTAGATGGGCGTGACGAGAGTACTACTGTACTGTCCGATGCGCCTCGTACATGAAGACCACAATGACATAACCACGGCAGCGGGCCGATAGGTGGCCTGTGAGTTCCCCCAAATCGAGCCGTCGACGGGGCGACGAATTGCCCGTTTTCACCGACGATTGGGGGGGATTACCTTGGTGAAGAAATAGTAGTGGAGCACATACATACAGCGCCAAAAACAGCCGCCAGGTACTGCGGCATGTTGTTACCGTCGTGGTGGTTGGCACATGGCTACCGCATATATTGCAGCGTGGCCACGGATACTATGCGGCCGTGGGACCCGGGACCCGGGATCGGGCGCCTTTCTTTCTGTTTCCAGCAGCGTTGTTTGTGTACGTACCATGTTCGTTCGTGTTATGGAGATTTGTTTTGAAGACGCTTGGGCCGTGCCGCGGTAGGCAGGGGTTGCACTTTTGAGCCTATAAATGTTTCTCAAACGTTGTGAACAAACTGCCGAGGCTTGCTACGACAGGGGATTGGGGTGTTTTTTCCATGATGTTGGTATTTTCCGAGGCTTCTCATCCTGATAAGTTCTATGTCTTCCGCCCCCAAAAAAAAAGACTTTTGACGAAAGGTGCACTCTTGATGACCCGCATGAGCAATTCATCTGACCAGGGTATATTAACGAAAATAATGTAAAAACCAAAACGATATCGGGCAGTTCTTCAATTCCCAGTGATATTTTGTATCCGATAAGCACTATTATACCATCGTCGTAGCAACGCATCTTCTGTGGCCCAATATAGCCGTTGGATCCGACGCGTATAAAATATTTTACTGTTACAACATTCGACATTGTTATTCCCAGGCCATGGGACTGCATAGAGATGGGCCTATACGGCATTTTTTCTCTCAGAGTCGGATGTAGGGTGGGTGAGGTACGTAAAGGGCTCCTCAAGTGGGAAGCCCCAGACAGTTTTTGTCGCTACGAGTAATCTTGCCGTGACACGCGTCGGGTGCTTCGTTCCGTCGCTTTTTCGCGACTTTGAAGTCCAAACTAATCATCATCAAATATTTGTGTGTATACCTGGTGCCTGGTTACATACTGTACCTCGTATATGCCATTATCTAAAGCTGGCAAGAACGCCGAGGAAGAAGCCTACGTACCACTGGAAATGGCGAGAAAACGAAGCGCCCCAGAAAAAATGTATCGGTATACAGTATGTGAGAGGGTGCATAGTAGTACGTACGTGTGTATGTGTTGGGACTGCAGTGTTGGTGCTGCAGTGTTCGACTGCAGATAGATGAGCCCCTTCGGCTGGCTATATTTTCATCTTCGTCCTCTACAGGGTACCTTCCGCCTTTCCCATGGCTTCCGTCACCGTTACTAAAAATAACCCAGCGTTTTCGGGAAGCGTGAATCCTACCTCGTGCAAGTCGAGGCATTTCGGTCCAGACGGCAGTAGGTATGCTTCCTGCAGAGTAAAAACAGACAGGAGGATATACACATGTAACGCATACAGGCAGTGCGTGAGGCCACAAAAATTTCTCCCCCGCTGTCACAATCAACCGCACAGAGAATGCACGAAAGCGTATAGTGGTACACTACAAAACCCATCAAATAATGTGCATCACAACACCATCACAACACCCGTATCAGAACACCAACACACATATCATAGATAGTTTGTTTTTATATACGGATTGTCTCTGTAACTCTGCACTCTAAATCTCCTCGCAGTGTAATCTAAACCACGCGGCAATCAAACCACGGGGTAAACTTATATTATCATGCTCGTTCTCGGACAATGCGCAGCGTTACTAAAGCAGTGTCAAACGCAAAAAAAAAAAAAACGACAAACAAAATACGCACAGACTTCAAGGACCACCGCAAAAAAAGTGCGAAAGTATGTACGACAACCCAAACCGTAGTTTTTTCCGTAAGCTACTCGTTGTACGTACCACTGCCGCCACGCTAAAAAACACACCGCTTTCTGCTCCTCCTTGCCCAAACGGCGCCATGGCATGCATACAACCCATGCTGCTACGATAGAGGTGCACCTTTTTTTTTCTGGGGCTCTTCAATTTAGGAGCTCCATATCACACCCGAAAACTGTTTTTGAGTAACTGGAAGGGTAGCCCGATGAGCAAACCCATGGACTAGGCATTTAAAAAAATCGTATTGCTAAACAAGAATGGCATTCGGACGGTTTTGGGTTAAGAAGCCCCGTTATTCAGAAACAAAAAATCCAAAAAGTGCAACCTCTATCGTAGCAGGCGTCATACGATTCTTCGGCCGACCTGCGTCCGACGCATGCTCACGATAGGGATGCGCCCATTCGTTTCTCTGAGGCGGCTCACATGAGGAGCTCTGTGCCTTAATCGAAAAACCGCTGACCTTAGGACAAAAAAAAAGGAACGAGCGAACCGGTGAACAATTCCATGGCTTAAGGATACTTCGTATATAGACTATGCCGAAAGTTTATCTCACAGCTATCGGTATTATTGGGGTAGCCCAGTCCTTCAGGTGGGGAGCACCGTCAGCCGGAAACAACATTATTGGCCCAAAAAATGCTGTAAGGCTAACCCTATCGTATTAGTTGACGCGTGCCAGGCCACGGGAATATAGGAGTAACACCTACTTTTCTGCAAGCTTCTTGCTTTTTTAGGATCACTACACAACTTTGGCTCTCACCCAACAGCCGACTTTGTTTTTGAGACACATTATTTACCCAAGCCCGACACGAACACCCATCCATCGGCAAGGTACGTAGAACAAAAAACACATCGGATCCAACGGATATATTGGGTAGTTTTGTCGGTTGAGGGACGACCTCGTCAGTGAGAAATGGTTGTTGTGCTCAAAAATGCAACCTCTTACCGTACCACGGCCAAGATATAAATATATAGGGTTTTAGTATGGAATCCCGGGAATGCCGTGTGCCCCCGGTGTGGTGGTATGGTACTGCTTTGGCGGGCGGGCAATTACGTAGGAGCAAGGACAACAAATAGAGTAGACAAAGCTCGAGCCGAAAGTTGGCACAAAAGGGAGGCAGACTTGGTGTGCGTAGGTTTCCTTGTGTTTCTGAGGTTTTCTTCTTTCGGGAACGTTCTGAGTGATCAACGTTGAAGGTCATGCTGCACATTGTCGGATGGTAAGCATAATAATATTAAGAATAATAATAATAATAATAATAATAATAATAATAATAATAATAATAATACTAATAATAGTTACCTAAGGAATCGTATTTGTATTACTTTGGAGGCATGTATGGATAGAAAAACAGGGGGTTCACAGCAGGGCATTAATTGGGGCTTGAGCATCTATTGCGCGCCGGAGGCCGTTTTTTCTTTAACATATGTCTGAATATACGCCCGAAAATCACTCAGCAATGTACTTTATACGTTTCTTAATAGCGGCTTCCCGAGCCTGCCTTCCTATCTCACACAAGGAGGCCTGTTTCGCTCTCCCGACGGTAAATTGCAAACGATTTAACCGAAATCTACAAAGAGGTATACATTGTACACGAGAAATGTGTCCAAACAGGATGTACAACGTACGGAGCGATCATAGAAAGAACGAAGAACAACAAAGCACCTATAAATCACATTTTAAAGGTGCCCAAAAACAAAACTTTGCCTTCGGCGAATTAGACGCCAAAACAAGAACGCCGCCTGCGGCGGCGGAACGTTGCAGCGAGTGTTGCGGGACCAGCTAATTAATGCCCTGGATAACAGGGGCGAGGCAACGAGCCACTGCTGTGCCTCTCAGTCTTTCATCGTGATGACCTGAAACGGAAATGATGCTGCTTTCTTCTATCTCTGAGCAATCAGCACACACACGCCAGTAACAACGCGGACCTGCTCAATAGGCCGACCTGGCGGGGGGATTCCTCCGGGTCCCCGCCCTGTTATATTCTCAGTGGTTCCAGTATTATGAGAAAGCATCTATTTGATAATGCAAACCAGCACCTGGTATAAAACCCTTCACCCGACCCTGACCCGAACCCTAACCCCGACCCCTACTATACCCTCCCTACTACCCACAGGAGCTTTGTCCGGCGGAAAAATTGCGGCAAAAAAAAGTGTTGCCGAAAACAGATTGACCGTTCTACTATAGTACAGATTTGATGCGCGTACTGCTTGAAGTATGGATGTATGTTTCCGGCTCGCTAAGCCTACCCGCTTGTCACTCTGCGTGCGCTTGTTGTTGTACACATACGGGTGCGCCGGGCAGTTTTGCGCCGTCCGACGTCCCGACGACAGTGATTTACGTGAACTCTATTTCTTGCACTGTACTGGTATTACTTTAGTGCACTATTATAGGCACCAATTAATATGGCAACATTCGTCCGTTTTGCAAGTTGCTTCGTGCCTGATAAGATCATATTTTTTACTACAGGTAGAACATATGGGGGGGGGGGGGGTGGATTAAATCAATTCATAAATGTCTTGAGTTAGCGGGGATTGTTTCATTGCTTCTTTAAAGGAGGCGATATGCTGTATCAGATAGTTTAGTAGTGCTGACAGTACTGCAATTGGTGTTTCATATCGGAACGTTAATCGATTCCGATCCGATAAGCGGCTAAAAACACGATATCCGATAAACAATCCGATATGGAAAATACAGATCACGGCATTGACGAAGGAGCACACATTTGGTTTTCTTCTGACGCCTCACGTAGAATGATTCACCTTGGACCCTCCGAACAGGGGGTGAGGGGACACTAGATCGACATCCCCTCCCCGCTAAACGCAAGGCGTTCTTATCGGATATCGGAATTATTTTTTCCGATCCGATTACCGATCCGATTTCCGATCTATCGGAACTTCCGATACGATATGAAACACTATCTGCAATGCGAGTATGATATGCGTGGGAAGTTTTATGAAGCGCCGCATCTTCCACTTGTCTTCCAAATTACCCGGACAGCATATAATATATACCAGTACGAAGTACTACTGTTGAATTTTTGTGTGTATGAAGGCATGATACGTATTATGCATTATGTGCGTCCCCTCTTCTTCAGTGTTTACATGTCATTGCTTGCGTTGGCCTATCTATCCATAGGGGGGCGCGACAAGGGCCTGCTCTAAACACTATTACTGCCTGTAGACAGGTTGTCTGCTGTGCTGCTGATTTTGATGTGCGTGTCTCCAAGTCACACTCACACTCACACACGCGTGCACGCGTGCTTGGGGTCATACGCCTTGCTTTGCCTCGCCCTCTGGTATATCCTGAACACAAGACGGGAGAGTAGGAACTGCTGCAGAAAAAATGTTTCACCAATTCCAAGTCTAATTTGTCCTCCCCCAACACGCTGAGGACGCAGTTCGAAGGGGTTCTAACCCATTTACTACCCCCAAAAAGTATCCCACACTATTTCCTAGTAGTTTTGTCCCCAAAAACCGTTTCCGGCTCTTGCCACCAACAAAAACAGCCCATCGTGACCAAAAAAACGCGCGCATGTGTTATACCAGGAACATATTTTATGTATAATATGTGTGGCGATGTATAGAAAATCAGCCCCACCTGTATGTTGGCCTCGGCTCGTGTCGAGGCTCGAGCAAAAAAAGGGCGGGGATATACGCTACACACTGCTGTAGCGAGGGAACCCAAAGCCTATCCGGATGAATCGGAGAAGAGCGGGCCAAAGACGCGGGCGGCACTTTACAAGCCAATCAAATCAAGGCGAAACACTGCCGCCGCCTTTTCATCCTACGACTCGGAAGACCATTCCTCGGACCCTTCCATTGATTCCTACGCCTCTCTTCTTTGGTGCCTGGTCTACGTATATTTTTCTATCGGCACGGGCTAGGACGGGTAAATGTGCTCGATCGCGAATCCCCCCGGAATGAGTACACCCCCCCCCCCCCCCTGCTCCTCGCGCTTGGTGCATGCAACGTGTACCTGGTTGGTGAAAGCCCGACGTGCTCCATCCCGGCATTGTAGGGATGTTAGGGTCTATGGTCATGCGACTACGGCCACGCACGAATTGAGCTTTCGCGTTCTTCTTGCAGGAGTTTTTGTCGGGCGAGCTCCGACGGAAAAATAGTAATACTTGCCTCGTGATCATGCATCATGTGAGTATTAATAGAAGCTGAAGGTAACTACGAGCGACTTCTCGCTCCCTCAAGTGTTATGATGACTCATCCATTTTATTTTTAGTTTTCCGTATATAGTTAGCTTTTCCTTTTCTTTTGGTAATTTTCCTCTTTTTCCACGCACACGGACGGGTGGTGCATGTGTTCGAGCCTTTGTTGTTGTCTGATTTCACTTAGCATACTACTACTACTACTACTACTACTACTGTGGACACTATGACACAACTACGAGGGCTTTTATTCACGCTTTGTATACTGCCCGTGCTCTTGATTTTCTGTTACGAATTTCATCATGTTTATCGTGATCGACGCTCATGCTGCACGTTTGTCGGATGGACAACGAACAAACAAATACCATCTACGAATAGGGGATTTTCCACAAAAAGTATACAGGTGGAGGTGCAGGAAGGGGTGGGTTGCTATAAGCACCGCCTATTCGGTCCGTGTCCCGAATTCTCCGGGAAAAATTTAGTCCCTCCCATTTTTTCTGTGCAGTTTCCGTATCGTAAGAGTCGTGCCGCGGTATAGGATGGGGGGGTGTGCGTTCAGGTCCAAATGTTTGTGCCTGATCAGGCTTCTCATCCGAGGAAGTACCCAAGAGCTCTTTGCAATCACACTTCATTTATTTGTGTTTACAGTAACAACTTCGTTCGCTGCATGCCTACGGGTAGTAGTAGCCTAGCCTACGTTACGGGATTGCTCACCGGGCTGCACGTGCAGTTTCCAGGGGCTGCTGTGAGGTGGCTGGGTTTGCCAGCTACTTATTGTATTAATAGTTGTTAGATGGTCTGCCAACTAACCAGGTTGTTGGTGCTTTATATATTTAAAAAAACGTGATTCGAGCCACAAATACGACAATAAATATGCAAGAGTTGAGAATATCCAATGGTGATACTCCCGCAGTAAGCTGCAAAGGCTGGCGCTGGTATTAACAGTCGTTAGAATGACAGCGCAGACATGCTGTGTCGAGGATGTGAAGAGTTGACGACGCTTGAAAGGGGCCGCTTGAGAGCAAGAAGCGCTTTGGACGACAAGCCGTGATATGTTCAGATGTGGAAGACAAGAGTGAGCGAGAGGGTGATGACCGCTTACAGCAGTATCGTCTCCCCACGATTTCTCGCTGCATCTTCTAGACTCCAAGAACTGGCAAAGGGTCTTCTGAATATCCCGTTACTAAGAATAATGCGGTGCGATTACCTTGAATCGCAACTTACGAAGCATCGACTCAAAAACCTCTGTACTGCCTACGAGCGTATTTCTTAACACTCCCCCTCAATGCAAGTCGCAACGAAAACTGGTAAATGTCTCAGCCAATACGTTGCGTGATGGAATGTCGTGCCAAAGGTGCACCCTCTTCCATCTTAGAAAAAAAGATTGTGCAATGCTATGCCGTTTTAAAATGTGTGTCCTCTTTCACTGCCACGCTTGTCAACTGCCACAAAATATCATGCCAACCGATACAAAATCTTCTCACATAAAACAGACCAACGTTGCACCAAGTATGCGCTGACGACAGGGAGTTATGAGCTCAGTTGCATGTTATATTGAACAGCCTAGCGCTAGTTGGTAGGTATCGCGCCAGCTAGAGCAACTAAAAAACGAAATAATGGCCGCTCCTAACGAACCAAAAAAAAAATGTCATGATTCATGACATTTGAGAATGACAAGATATCACGATTCGTGACATTTCATTTCTGACGAAAAAAGCTGACCCGTGTGACGGTTCGTGATATTTCCAAATCCAAGGGCCTTTGGGTCTTTGCAGGTGTGGGGTCAAGTTTCGCCGGCAGGGCCGGTGCCGACCGGCCCGGCTCGGCCCGTGAGCTGCACGCACCTACCCACCCAGCCAGCCAGCCAGCCACGAATCCCACGCGCTGTCGGCCCGGCCCGGCCAGCGAGATTCCAACATCACGGGTCGTCTGCCCGGCCGTAGCCGTGAGGTTCTCATAATATTTTTACTCTTCGCGCTGTTTCTCATCGTGCTCCAGGTTTCGTGATCGCAACGTGCTCGTTAGCCCGCGCCCAGCGGTTTCTGAGGGCAGCCGCTCACTGTCCGCGATCGGCGTACAAAGCAGAGTCTGTCATGCCCCGATACCGGCCTTGGGATACCGTTGGCAGTTGGGTGCCGCGGGGGTTACGTAGTGCCTTGATCAGGCATCTTTTGAGCCACGACAGGATGTTACGGCCCTAAACTCACTGATAAGTTTGAGGAGGTGGAGGTAGCAGTGCGTGTGCTTGCTGAGGTACTTATTGCCAATGTCAGCGAACTGATCCTCTGTCTTCACGTAGTAGTGGATGGTGATTCTGCCCTCCCTGATCAGCTCCTGCAGAAACATATCCCGCAGCGCCACGTGCTTGACTCGCGAGGTGTAGGTTCGATCTCCGGCTACGTGCAGAGCTGAGGTGTTGTCGATATACAGCGGTACGCGGTCGAAGCGCCTGCGGAATCCCAGCTCCTTCATGGTGTTCGAGCAGAACACCGCCTCCTTCACCGCCAGTGCTGCGGCCACGAGCTCTGCCTCCGTTCTCGCCTGCGCTGTCAGCCCCTGCAGCTCCACCTTACAGCTCACCGGAGCGTTCGAAAGGAAGGCGAAATACGAAGACACCCACTTGCGGTGATCCGGATTGTTGCCCCAGTTCGCGTCCGAGAATGCCGTCAACTTGAAACCCCATACCTTGCACGTGGTGCCAAAGTCTGTCGTCCCGGCCAGGTAACGAAGTAGGTGCTTGGCCGCCGCCACGTGAGCTTTGGATGGTTTGGCCCCTCGCCAGTTGGTTGACGGCGTAAAGGATGTCAAAGCAAAATCACCTGTCCAAGGTACATTACGCTGCCCGTGATGGCCTGGAAACGCTGCTTGTCCTCCTCACTCAGCAGCTTCTCCTCCGGCTGGTCCAGCAAAAGCTCTTTTCCCAAACCAGGTGTGTACGTAAGGTTGCAGCTTGACATACCGTACCACTCCTCCAGCAGGGATTTGGTGTAGCTATCCTGGATGATGGTCACCGTCCCCTTCTTGTGACCACGGGTCACGTCCATCCCAAGCACTAGCGACACGCGTCCTATGTCTTGCCATTGGAAAACGGCTCGTCAGCTTCTACTTTGTCCGCCTGACCACCGTGACGTGATTTCCGAGGAGTAGAACATCGTCGGCGCACAAGATTAAAATGACGATGCCGCCGCCCTCAGTGTAGGTGTAGACGCACGGGTCCGACTTGAGACTTTCAAAGCCGATCTCTACTGGATGTTCGTCGATCGTATTCCACCAGTTGGTTGGGCTCTGGCGGAGGCCGTACAGGCTCTTAAGACACCTCATTACCAGTGGAACTCCGGTTTTGTCGGATACTTCATATCCGGGTGCCATCTTGACGTACACTTCCTCCGTGGCATCTGCGTTCAGAAACGTGGTGCTGTATTCTAGCTGCCAGTACTCCAGGTTGTACTCCGCCGCTATCGCCAGCACCATGCGGATGCTCTTGAGCCTACAGACGGGGGCAGACGTGCTGCCGCAATCAGCACTAGCCAATTGCCCCCACCCCAGTACAAAGACACGCCCTTTGTGCAAACTATCGGCCGTGGTTTCGAAGACCCATCTAGTACCGATAATCTTGTGCCCCGTTGGCACAGAGGTTGCCAGCAGGAGGGTGTAGAAGTTAGTATTTTTCAGGCCCGCCGTGTCTGAGGCCACCTTCCACTGTGCCTTGTCGGGTAGGGTCATGGCTTCTTTGAAGGTGTTCGGAAGTATTTCCGCATTCTCTCTCGCCGAACAGCTTTGAAAATTGGTCGCGGCATAGGCGTACTCCACGGCAGAGTCTGCTCCGTACCTCTCGTGCGCAATGTCCGGCAGAGTCAGCTTGGTGTAGAGCTGCAATCCTCGGAGCTCAGACAGTGCGGGCCCGGTGGCAATCGCCGCTAGGTGTGCAGAATTCGAATGATTGCTGGCGTTTCGTCACGAAATGTTGTGATGCAGTTCCAGCACGCATGTTTGCAAGTGTCACTTCTAGGCGTGAATGCCCCCGCCGCTGGAGCGTCGCTGACCCAGCCAGCGGTATTTCCGTGGAGGCGCCCCCGGGCGACGCCGGCTGCTCCAACGGTTGGGGGAAGACCTCCTGCGGCACTCCCTCCGGCAATGCTCCGTCTTGTGGAATGCCCCCCAGCGCTCCCCCGGACATGACCCCCTCTTGTGGCAGTCCCGCAGCTCTTCCGTCCAGTACATCCCTCCCGGATATTCCGCCGATCCGCTTCAAGACTGCGGCCACCGACGGGTTCGCTGAGAGCCCGACCACGGCGACGTGGTCAGCGGAAGCACCGGGAAGGGGTTTCAATACCATGGTGCAATCGCGAAGATAGCGCAGAAATCGGTCGTCTGTGATGCAGTTGTGGTCGTCCATTTCGTTGCTCGACGGATAATCTGCGATGGGTTTTCCTCCGACAGTGGCGGTAATATGCGCGATGGTGTCTCGATAAAAATAGCGTTCATGCTCCCCATGATGCGACGGGTGGCCGGATTGTAGGCGCGGTAACCTTTGCTGTTGTTGCTGCACCCCACCAATCGTTTTTCCACCACCTTGATTTCGGTCTTTATGGAGTACGTCTCGATGTGCACGAAGGACCTGGCTCCGAAGACTCGAAGAAGCCGAAGATCCGGCTCCGTTCTGTGTAGTATCTTGTACGGGGACCGCATGCTGATCGAGGAGTGCGGCGTTCTGTTGCCCAGAAACGCCGCCGGGAACATAAATTCTCCCCAGATAAACTTTGGCCGTCCCGCTGTCGGCAAGTATGCAACGCACCGCACCATGGCTGCGATAATGTTTCCGACGCGCTCGGACATGTCGATTTTCTGCGGCGTGTTGGTACTGGCGTACTCAAGCGACACTCCGGCCTGAAGACAACAACGATCCTGGATTTCCTTGCCGATGAACTCGTGCCCTTTGTCAGCCCTCAAACGGTCAACGCGGAAACCGCTGGGAATCACCGCAGATTGTACGAACGCCTGAAACGAGCTGAGAGCGTCGTGCTTGAACTTCAGCAGGTAAGTCTCCGTCCACTTCGTGTACTCGTCGGGGATCTTGGTGACGTACTTGTACCCCCCGAGGGCTTCTGGCGTTAAGAGTCTGTTCAGGTCTGCGAAAACCAGCCGGAAGGGGAGCTTGATCTTGTCATCGGCTCTCTTGGGGCGAGCCAGCTGGGGACTCTTTCCGCACGGCGCACACGTCGCAGTCTGGCACGGGTCGGCCGAAACTCACCCCATCGCTGTTCAGATTCTTCAGGAGGTCTAGGCTCTTGCGATTGAGGTATCCTAGTCGCCGATGCCACAGGTTGGCGCTAGCCGCAGCCTAAATTGCACGCTCCGGCCCGTCGCTCCCGTCGGTGAGATCCAGCGAGAAAACGGAGAGATCGTACCCCAGCTCTACAAGTGAAGTGCGAAGTTGTTAAGATCCAGTCTTGGGCTGTTTATGTCAAAAATGGAGGCGGCGCCGTTACGCGTCGCTTGCTACACCGAGAGCAGGTTACGTCCTAGGCCAGGCACAACCAGACACGAAATTTGAACTAACCACCGCACTTCTTTGTCGTCGATGACATGGCCCCGGAGCAGAGCCTGTGCAATACCATTCAACCCCTCCCACCCCCCGGCAATTGAGAGTTTTTGCGGCACATCCAATAAATTGTAATTTTCGAGTCTGTCTCGCTATTTGGGGATGAAGGCGTTGTCGAAGAAATGTCTCCACGCGCCACTGTCCACCAGCATATTCTACGGAGTCGTCGCTGTAACAGGTTCGCGGCCCCGCGGCAAGATCGGTCGTGAGAGCCGACCCGTCCTCCGCGCTGGCGATGCCTCCAAACGTTTCAAGCTGTCCGTTGGCGTTCGCCGAGACCACTCGGGCATAAAGAGAGTTGCCAGGCAAGAGCCACATCTAGTGGAGCATGGCCACCATCACTCGAACACGGATCATAGCCGGTAGAAAGAAGGAGGCCCCCGATGACGCGCTCTCGAAGCCCCAGTTCCCGAACTGGCACTTCCTCGACTGCGAAGGCAGCCTCTTCGCCGCTGACGCCGCCGAAAGATACGAAGAGCCCGCTGGTGTCGACTAATATATTCATGGGGCCGAACGGCAAGAATGTCTCCCCCTGCATCGGCGTTTCCGCCGCAGTAAAAGCGACAGGATCGTCGGGGTCTTAAGAAGCGACGTTTTTAGCGCTCCCGTCATGTGCACTGCTGTTGCTATGCTGGATACGGCAATTCACGCCACTGTGTGTGCTGAACTTACCGAGAGAGTACCGCTGCTTTCCATCTCACCCTCTCCTCGCGTCTCCGGGTCCTGCTTTTGCGTGTCGGGGAGCGTGCTGTTTTCGTTGAGTTTGCTGACCTCACTCACTGTTTGGGCCCGCGCCGGTGTTTCTCGACCTTGGCCTTCAGGACGGCGCAGTCGTGTATGACGTGCCCGACGCCTTTGTAGTAACTGCGCTGCAATTCGCTGCCGTTGTACCCTACCACCTCAATGGCGATGCCGCGGCCTGCGACCGACTTTGCGTTGAACGAATATGAACGGTCGTCGGCGTACATGGTGTGTGCGTACCATGTATCGGGCGTCGTCCAGCCTACAGTCCCGCTTCTCGTAGCTCGCATTTCTCACGCTGTCATACTCGGCAGGAAGAGCTTGGAGGATGATGCCCTCGTATCGCTCATCGTGCACCGTTTGCCCCATTTCGTTGAAGAGGTCACGGCATTAGTCCAGAAAGAAAAACAAAGTTGCCGGGATCCTGGCCTGGCTCCATCTTCGTGTTGACGAGCTTCTCATCGCATGTCCTTCTGGCCTCCTCAGTGTGGTGGTCGTACTTCTCAGTCAGAGCCTTCCTCGCCGCCTGTCCGGGCAAGCTCTATCGTCTGGCCTCCTGCCCTCGAACTACTTAATGGTGTTGTTTGCGGAGTCGGCTGTAGTGAGGAGTAAAACACTCCAGAGGTCCTGGTTCGCTTGTTTTTATGTCCGTTCAGCGACAACGTTAAGCGTCCCGGGGTCGGCGCTGCCCAGAGTAGATGACGGCTTGCTTCAAAGCCAAACGCAGACGCGGAGCTTACTCTTGTAGTCGTGAAAGGTATCGTTATTCTTGTCGGTGAAATCAGGGTAGTTTTCATCACCGCTTGAGGGTTGTTCGACGTCACGCTCTCCACGGTGACCACTCGACGCTGAAGGAAAATCTACTCCTCCGGCGAAATTATAGCAAAACCCGAACTTGAGTCTGTTTCGGGTCGCTGAAAATCACAAACTGAGCTGTGCCGGGCCGTTGGAAGTCAGGCTGGTCTGCTGTGTGTAATAGTCAGCGCTGACGTGCTGTGTGTGCATCCTCAGCTGCTCCAACTTCGGGTCCACGAAGATTCCCGATGCGCGCGCCGCGCTGAATCGAGGCTCAGACCCGTCGAGAAGGTCCCACGATACTCCCGCCGTAAGCTGCAAAGGCTGGCGCTGGTGGTCGTTAAACTGACCGAGGATGTGAAGAGTTGATGGCGTTTGAACGGGGCCAATCGAGGGCAAGGCACGCTTAGGACGACGAACCGTGGTACGCTTAGACGCGGAAGACAAGTCTTAGGAGTGAACGAGGGTGATGAGTGTGTACGGTACCGTCTATCTATGACCTATCGCTGCAACTCCTGGACTCGAAGAAATGCTGACGGACCTTCATGAATATCCTGTTACTCATACCAAAGCTGTGCACTACTTGAACCGCAACTCACGAGGCATTGGCCCAATAGACTCTTGTTTTGCCTATTTCTCAACAAGGCATAAGTATAACGAATACCTGGCAATATTTACAGTAAAACACCGTTGGGGTTCCAACGGCCATATTGGGTAGTTCCCAGTGACATTTTGGCAACAAAGTGCTAGCCCTGCCGTATTACGGGGGACCATATTAATTCCTTCTCTACTCAGTAGTTGTTACGTCGTGATAGTGAATCTTCCTGGGGTAGCTACTTGTGCACTGGTTGACTGAGGGGTGTTTTTTAAGCGGCTCAATCAACCTAGAGTTGTCCCAAGCCACAGGAGTATCCCGATCCGGCCGAATCAACCTAGAGGCTTTCCAAGCACAGCATCCACGCCGGGCGAGTCAACCTAGAGCCTTCACAAGCCACAGAATCCAAGCACAGGTCACCCCATAGCGTTCGGGTTAGAGTTCGGGTTAGGGTTCGGATTAGGGTTCAGGTCGGGTGGTCGGCTTCAGGCACCACGGCCAGAATCCCCGTAAAGATTCACTATCACGGTCCAAACACGTCTGGTAAATTTTATCCCACACTACTTCCAAGTACGTATCATAGCTTGTCGCCAAAAAAGTGGGTGCAGTTTTAAAGGGGACCCACGACAGACACGAAAAACTATACCATTCCCCTATTTTTTTTTCCTAAGCATGTTATTGTTAGGTTAGTAGGTTATGATTACTATGCTCCCCCGTAATAATGGTGCGAAAACACGTGTCGGAGGTAGAACCGAGTGAGCGGTCTGTTGCCCAAAAGCGGGCCGCGCATCGACCGGGGGGGCTGACCGGAGAGGAGGGCGGGGGGCGGGCATTTCTGTACCAAAAGAGCAGTAGCAGTATTTTATGTACCTGGTATATGATACTGGTACTTCTTATATCACCAGGGCTATGTTGTGAACACCGTTGCCTGCCGTATTTACACCCACCATCCACCACCAGCAGCTATCATCGCAACGACAAAAAGTAAGAAATACCTCCTGCCTGTGGTATATGGTGTGACGGATGACGGATCGTTGATAATTGTAACTGGTAAAATATAAAATACCTGGTGCTAGTATATATTTTCATGTTTCTAACTGAAATAATAGCCCCGGTGGTCGGTGGGCGTGTACCGTATGGGAATATCCTCGTAATATCCTCGAGGTTTGTCCCCCCGCACATGTATATACGAAGTATCTATATACCATATAACTCGTATATTTTTACAGATAGACCAATTCGAGATTCGAATCTCGCGATGATAACAAGGAAGTGCGTGTTTTTTTCTTCCGTTAGCAATCCGAGCGGAGGGCGCTTGGATTGGCTTTTAGTTATACCGTACAGTAGAAATAGCTATAAAATGTACCAGGTATATCACTAGACTACTACTTTTAGTACCACTACTGTAGTTTAGAAATATATTTTGTAGGAGTAGTGGTAGTAATAGTAGTAGTTTCGTAATATACACATTTAGTCTAAGATACCATGCCACTCTAGGATCCCCCCCCCCACGAGTATTATATATATATATATAGGTTGGGTTGGCGTCGGTTGGCAACGACGCTGTAAAACACGCCAGTCACTGCGTGAGC
>JAYJME010001155.1:0-17612 GCA_036873775.1 Costaria costata
TGTTGTTGATAGAGAAAACATTGATAAACTAACAACACTTAGAAATAACGGATTAGAATCGCCAGAAGCACCAATCGGTGAAACAAAAGAAAAAAAGTATGTCTTTCTTGATTGGGATGAAACAATGAGTTTGCGACCTGATTTTACCACTCGGTTTTTTCATTTGTTTGAGGAACTTGGGTTCACTCCAAAAATCTTCACTTCTCGAAAAGAAAAAAGTGATAACAGTGATTTATTCTTATATGTAGATAAAAAAGATGTTTTTTTTGCAAATAGAAAACAAAAAAAAGATGCAATGTTTGAACTTGGCATTAAAGATGAGGATGTCGCTTTCTGGCTTGATGATTCTCCACAAGACATTATCGCAATTAAAGATTATTTTTACTTGTTTAATTACTACAACGATTAAAATAAATGAGCTTAGGCTCGTTTTTTTTATTTACTTTTAATCCCTAACTTGATAGAATAAGTCAAACTTTTTAAAAGGAACAACTATGCAGTTTGAATTCGAAAAATCCATGCTTCAAGAAAAAGACAACTTAGAAAACTTACATTCATCTTACCCAAATATGTTCATCTTTGTAAAAGATGAAAACGGAACAGCCAAACCCATTAAAACAGAATCGTCTTCTGGTTCTCAACGATATACAGAATCTCATGAAAAATATTCTGACAAGTATCGTTTTCATCCCTCCTATTTAATTGATCCTGCCAAAGAAGCACAAAGTAATGGTGCGACCCACTTAATTACTGGCTACTATAACATTATTGAAGATCGCTTTGTGCAAAACTTGACATTTACATTGCCCGAACACATTGATGATACGTTTGTTATCAATGTGGCTAATAAAGTTTTGACAGAACAATTCAATGAAATGTATTTTGACAATGAACTACTTCTTGCTAATTTAAAATGGCGTGATGACAATCGAATTATGCTACACCTCGATTATCCTGATTTATTTCATAATATCACTCATGTTACTCTACACAATTTCGTTTCTGATTATTTTAATAAAAATCAACACGAATTGGATGTCTTAGATGTTGGTGATGGAAAAGAATCATTAGCAGGAATTAAACTTGTTCAAGCTATTATGGAAGAATTTAATATTACTTCTGAGCCTCGTGTCTATTTTGCTATTCAACAAGTTCTATCCGTTCATGAATATTGTGATATTTTATTCTATAATAAAAAAACAAAACTTTATGATTTCATGGATGGGCGACTCGGCAATATCGATCTCCATGAAGTTATGCAAACAGAAGAAGCTAGTGATGTATTCCCATTAGTCATCATTCATCATCGACTAAAAAACATGCATCAATAACTTTTCAAAGAAATGAATAAAAGCCATTTAATTAATGGCTTTGTTGCAAAAAAAAACTTTGATTTTCAATTAATATGTATTATAATGTGTTTTAATGTAATCTAAAATAAAAGAGAATAAAATGTTATTAAAAGAGCTTCTTGGACTAGAAAAACCGATTGTTTCAAAAGGAGATAAAGGCTTCGAACACTTACTGGAAGATGTGTTACGTGCGATTGAAAGCAATGAGAATTATCCTTGGAATTGCAAGTTTGATATGGCTTATGCATTCTCAGACGATGAAGATTTCAATAATCGAATTAGCATTAAAGAGATTTATCGACTACATTTTGAATCTGACGAAGATTCTATATTACGAGTAATTGTATTTGATGGTGTTGATATTGCGTATATGTCTAAATCTGGCGATACTCGTTACTGGCATTGGCAGTTCTTTCTTAAAACGTATATGAATGATTTCCTGTCATTCTTACGCAAAGTCAATGATCGACTTTCATCTTCTGACTTTGAAAGTGATGCAATTTTAGACTTAGACAATGCAGAGCACTTTTGTCAATATATTGAGTTAGATAAAGTCAACAATGATGTCTACATTAAAAACTTTAAAGGATTTGCTTGGGCATTGGAACAACACAATCATCCAACAAAAGGATTCATTATGAAAAATGATGTTGTGATGGAAGTGGAGATTATTAAATGGGTTTCTTCTCGCAATTTTGATAATGATGCACCTGTTAAAGTTAAACTTCATGATGAAATTATTACATTACCTGTTAATAATATTCATTTTTCAATTTAGTGAATAGCCACTTCATGATAACAAAAGATATTTTATTTTTTATAAAATATAAAATAACATAACTTCTTTTTTTTTCAAATCAAAAAACAAAAAAAGACTCACACAAAATGTGAGTCTTTTCATCTTATTGTTATTAATTAATTTGGTCTACGACAAACTTCACGCCAGAAAGTACCACCTGCTTCATTTACTACATCACCTACCCAGTAATAATAAGCGCCTACTGTTTTATTTGGTGGACCGTAGTAATCGGCAATTTTCGACTGATTCCAATATATCCTCATATGAGAACCAGAATATACAAATCCGTAATGCATAACACCATTTGGTTCATAATACCTACATTCTGTTGTTGGTTTTGTTCCCGTGCTATCTCTACTTTCTTCCACTGAAATTGTTTGACTTCCATTTTCTGTGTTTTTCACCGTGTTAGCACCTAGTTTCCAATCATTATAAATTGTTCTACTTCTTGTTTGGTTTTGATCACAATCTCTGGTTTGAGTAAAGCTTGTTCCGTCATCAACTGTAGAAGGATCAGGAGACCATGCCCCACAACCATAATGTCCACCAAAATTTGACCAAGATGTCCAAGAACTTGTCACTGTTCCTACTATGTAATCTTTCACACCAACCGCTGATTGTGATTCCGCTTCATTCAATGTTTGAGAATCCGTATCTACACCCGCAGCTACTTTTGTTCCATCTGCATATTCATCATAAATCGTTCTTGTTCTTTCTTGATTTTGCTTACAATCTCTATTTTGAGTGAAAGATTCACCATGATTTATTGTTGTCGTTAACGGGGACCAAGTATCGCAATCATAATGAGAACCTATATCTGACCAACTTGACCAACTTCCATAACTTGTTCCATTAACAAAATTCTTTGTTCCTACATCTGATTGAGTTTCTTCTTCCATTATTGTTTGAGAAGCCAATTCGGTAGAGACCCAAATCTTTGTTCCATCAGCATAATCATCAAAAACATCTCTTTCTTGCTCTTGGTCTTGGGAACAATCTCGTGTTTGTGTAAAAGAGTCACCATAGTTTATTGTTGATGCATCTGGCGTCCAAACTAAACAATCATAATGTATGTTTTGGTTTTCCCAAACTGACCACTCTCCATAGCTTGTACCTAATATATAATTTTTTGCACCCACACTTGCTTGTGACTCTAAAATTGTTAAAAACTGATCTTCTATCTCTATACCATCAACCGTTGTTGTCCCATCTGCCCAATTTATTAAAACATCTCTGCTTCTCTCTTGAGCTTGTTTACAATCTCTATTTTGAGTAAATGCCTCTCCATGATTAACTGTAAAAGGATCTGGTGTCCAAGTTAAACAATCATAAACAACACCTTTATCAGACCAAATTGACCAAACTCCATAATCTGTATTTAATTCAAAATTCCTTGTTCCTACTGAATCTTGAACCTCTCTATTTTGAATTATTTGACTTTGAATATCTGTTCGTAAATATATATCCTCCGAATTTGTATATTCTTTATAAACATCAACCGTTCTTTCTTGTTCTTGATTACACACTTTTTCTTGATTGAAATCTTCCCCATAATTCACGTTTGATGGCTCTGGAAGCCAATTCGAACAGTCATACTCCGACCCTTTATCCAACCAAGCGGTTATGTTTTTTAAAACCTCTTCTCCACCAATTGAATATTTTGCTATATCGCCATCGATCATCGAGACAAATGAAGCAAATGAAGCCATTGGGATAATTGTTGCAACAATTATTATTTTTTTCTTATCCATATTTTTAAATCCCCTTTTCCTACCAACGTTTTATCATACATTAATAATATTTAACCCCATGAAAATACGTTTTTTTCTGCACAATATATGTTTTTTTTGCACAAAAAATATACATGTTCTTTATTTGATAAGAAAATGTAAAAAAAATATATGTTTTTTTATATTAAAAATTAATGATAAATACTTGACTTAAATCAACTTATGTAGGGGTTTTTTTATTATTAAATTATTTATTTGTCATGAAAAAAAGAATGATTGTATTTAGAACATCCTTCTTGTATAATGAAATCAATTAATCAGTGCAGGAAAAAAAATGAGCTTTTATTTAAGAACAGAACAAATTGACAACGATAAACCCGTATTTTTTTTCGATATAGATCAAACATTTGGCGCAAGCACACATATGTTTTTTAAAGATTCTCAGGAAAAATATGATGAAATTTGCCAAAAGCTTCAAGATAAAGGTTTCTCTGTAAGATTTGCGCATGACACAATGCATTTATCTAAAAGTTGTCTTGTTTTCTTTGCCGAACTTTTAAAAGCAACGGGTGGTGTTGCCATCTGTATTTCTTCTTGGTCAAGTTCATCAAACCCAGAAAAAACGCTTAAAGCGATTGAACATATTTTTTCTTGGTATGCTGACTTTCCTGACAACTGGCTTATTGGAAATACATCTGGCACTGGTGCTGATCGTTATGAGTATGATGTTAAACCTATGATTGACCGTTTAAATATTTTAAAACCACTTGTTATTGATGATGGTTATCATCAATACATCGACAAAACACTTTGTGTTAAGGTTGATGGACGCATTGGATTCAACATTTACAATCTGGTTGAAGCTGTTGAAATGCTAAATCTTAAACCCGAACAGTTTCGTTCTGAAATCGAACATCACATTCGTCAAATCTTAAAAGAAAAAACTTGAATTCTTTACTAAGTGCAAGTATAATTGTTACACATAAAACAAAACAGGATAAATACTATGAGCATTGTTAACGATTTTACAAAAGAACAACTTGTTTCTATCATTAATGAAGAATTGATTGCATCTGGCTCTCGAATTAAAGTCACTGAAATTATGAAAGTTGACGGGCATGATTACATCATTGCTAAAACAAACCGTAACGCAAGACTTGTTGTTCAACCTGTTTGTATTTACCCACGATATACTATTGGGATTCGAGCAATCCATCGCCTTGTAAACAAGCATGCTTCTTTCTCTTATATGCCTAATGGTCAAGAAGGTCGTAATCTTCATTGTGTTGTATTCAATGGAGAAGAAGGCAAAACATATAGTTCCCTACACTGCAATCATGTAGGTATAAACGCAATTTAAAAAAGGTTATTGAGAACCAAGAGATAACTTTCAGTAAAGTCACTGTTGGTGTTGACCTCTATTATGCACTTAAAGATGCTGATCTTTGGTAATATTCATTTTAAACATTAAATAATCGGAGGATATATGGAAAAAGAAGTTTTTTATTTTTTAGTACACCCTTTTGGGAACAAAAAAGAAGTTCAAGTGGTTGATTTATCATATTGCAATAAATTTAGAAGAGATGACTATTATATCGTCAATTCAGAAGATTTTGAGAATCTAGACTATGCCATTAAATACGCAAAAGCACTGGCTAAAAAACATGATCTTACTTATCAACCTTTTGTTCCTAATTACCATTGTTCCACACCAGAAGAAACAAAAGAACTTGCCCTTACGGATGATGAAAAAAATAATTTGTAAGTCAACAAACAAAAGCCTTTAAACACTCGTTTTTAGGCTTGCTTTTCCCTCCAAATCAAACGTTATATCAACATTTTCTCTTCTTTGTTTCTTTTTTTGTGCTATAATTAAAATACACACGAAAAGGAACGAATTAAATGATTCATTTAGAATATCACAAAAAAGATCAAAAATTAATTGGCTTTAACACTTTTGAAGTTCAAGATAAAACACATTATGAATTTTTAGGTGAGGTGATAATTAGTCCTCTAAATGAAAACATTATCGAACTTGATGCTCCCGTTGCAAGACCTCGTTTTGGGGGATTCATGTATCAAATGGCAGCTATGCTTGCTAAAACAGAAGATAAACATATTTGTTTAACAAGAAGTGCTGACATTAGAGAGTCTGCAATGTCTCCTATGAAAAAAATATGGAATAATGTAGGAAAGGATATTAATTCTATTAATGTTCCAGAAGAATACAACAACGAGTTTTATGAATACACCGATGAAGATGAAAGCCCTTTCTTGTTTGAAGCATTTCAAATAAAAGAAACTGATGGCTTTAAATCCTCTTTTAAAGTTGTTGACTCAAAAGAAGACTCAATTATTCCATCAAAATTATTAAACGAATGGAATGACTTTTTTCATATTGCATATGACATGGAAACAGCAAATCAATTCATTGATGATGATCATCCATTAAGAAAAGAAATTGATCTTTCAGAACATTTATCATTCAAGCCTAAAATAAACAAACAAACAAACCGACTTCGCAGAACATAATATTAAAAACAATAAAAAAAGCTCTCATTGAGAGCTTTTTTATTTAATTTAATTTATGATCCAAAATATCCATTGTCAATAAATCATCTTCTAATTCAAAATGTTCCATCACCAATTTAAAAATAGGATGCCCTGTTGCATACTTGAACAAAGTCATACAAGAACAAAACTTTAAATCATCTGGTTCATAGAATATATCTGATAAATCTTTGCTATTGTTTAGCAAAATTGTTAACACATTTTCCATATTTTCTTTTAGTATTGGGTTATCGAAATATTCACAAGCTTCATCAATATCTTCTATTGAAAAATATTGTCCTTCCATTGTTATTGATAAACCTCTTATTTGTGGAAACACAAACCACATCCAATGCGTTTCTTTCTCTCCTGCAGTTAATTCCTCTACTACATCTTCCCATACTTTATTCTGAGCTAAAATAAAACGCTCCAAATCATAATCCATACTAAAACCTCATTTCTTTTAAATCAATATATCGAAAAAAATGCGAACCGTAAAGGTGCACTATAAATATTTCATAAAAATAGATTTAATTGTTGATAATTCCATGTCTCCCAAATCTTTTCCTTCTGGCAAATGAATTACTTCTTCACTTGTTGCAAGTTTAGCCAGCTTTAAGCCTGCCTCATCACCTTCACAAACAGGAATCAACTTAATGCCAAGTAAAAACAATTGTTCTTCAAGGTGTTCAACATCAGAACCAAGCAATGCCAATGCACACAAACCAAGCTCATGAAGACGACAAGCATCAAAGACCCCTTCTGTTAAAAAGATTTCTTTCGTTTCAGGAGTAATTGTTTCCAATCCAAATGCTGTCTTTTTTATTTCACCCGCTTCTTTTGTTAAGTAAGTGTAGTAACGTCTTTCATGATCTTCTAATCTGTTTGCACGCTTTGGAAGTAATGGCGTATAGCATTGGTAGCCCACAAGTTCTCCTCCAAAACCGTAAAGCATAAAATAAGCTTTACCATGTTCTTCGGATACAAACACCGTTGAATAAGATTCAACAGAGAAATGACGTTCTTTTAAATGTGTAGTAATAGATAACATATTGGTAGCCTCAAAAAATAAATACAATAATACATACTTATCTTTTTTAAAGTGGTATAAATCCACTCGCCACCAATATTTTTTGAGAAATGAGCAAGATATCGGAAACTTGCTTAATTGATAGGGTAAGTATATGTTACCTACCCTTTTTTGTCAATCTTTTTTATTAACTAAAAAGCATTTTTTTTAGGCTTTCTTTTTCATCATCTGAAAGTTCTAAGTAGTTTCTTGGTCGGATTTTAATATCCATACTTTCAAAAATAGGATTAAAATACTCATCTCGCCATTCACCATCATTTTCATGAACAGAACCCAAAAACAACTCATTCTCAAAATCAACAAACACAGTGCTAAAACTTAAATGCTCATATTTTTCAAGATCTAAGCCCATCATTTCCAATGTTGAATCTTCAATAAATAAATTTACAATGTTTTTCATAATTTTCCTTTTTTAGTTAATTTAATAGTTTTTTATTAGAGCCAAATAAAGCAAAAAATATCTTTGCTTCCTCTATTATTTTTTCTTGAACTTAGCCAATAATTCTTCATCCAACCATTCTTCATCATCTACATCAAAAAAATTTCTTAGTTCATTAAAAGAACCAGATGGATTGCCTGTTATTCGTTTCCCATTTAGTTTTCGATGTAAATCCAAAAATGACAAATGTATATTTTCTGGAATTTTCTCCAATACTTTTTCACGTTTTAATGTAAATGCCCATCGTTGATGAACCATTTTAATTCCGTTAACAAAAAAAGTTCTTAGGGTTTGATAGTCTTTATCTGATACTTGAAAAACTTCTTCTTCATAATCACCATCTATTCCATTGATAATCATATTTGCAGCATCGACACATTCAGAAAAATCAGAAAAACTGAGTTCTTTGATTTTTTCTTGCTTTGTTGACGACATTACGACTTTTTTAATAAAAGATTCACATTCTTGATATTCTCCCGAATAATCTACTAATACCAAGGGTTTCATCAAAAATTCTTCATAAGTTAATTTTGGTGTATTTTTTTTAAAAAATGATGAATATTGCTTTTTAAAATTTAGATTTACCTTGTTATAACAATTACCCATATGTGTATAGTAATAAAGACGAAGAAGGTGTGATAAGTTTATTGTTTGCATAAAAAAGCCCTTTGTTTTCAATGATAGGATTATACCAAAAAAAAAGGCTTTAATCAATTCCAAAAAAACTATTTCACAGTTATTTTACAGCCTTTTTCCTCAAAAAAAACAATCAAGTTTTTACTCATTGCCAAACCAATAAAAAGATCTTCGACTAATTCATTCTGCATAAATACATCAGATTTCTCAAGCAGTTCCAAACTTTCTTTCAACACCTTAAATTTTCTATTTCCTTCTGATTTAATTTCTTCTTCTGTTAATGTTTGATTGCTATTCGCCCATGCTTCATGAGCTACATTGAACTCCATTTTCTTTTCTTTTGTAAAAGCTCTAAACTCAATAATTTTTAATTCTCTTGAATACCAAGTTAACTCTTCATTTTTATTGACTGGCTTTGCTCTTAAATCGTATTCATATAATGATAATTTATTTACTTTGAATGAAGCATGAGTAAAATCTCCTGACATTGTATCCTTACCTCCATAAAAAGAATCATGAGCTTCTAAAACAACTTTTTTTGCTTCTTTCGACAGTTCCACTAAAAATTCTGTTTCGGCAGGATAGGTTTTGCCGCCTATTGTAATAACTAAATCACTTACTTTAAAATCAGATTGTTCTTCTTTTTCTTTATCTGTTAATTTTGATGAAATTATTTTTTTATCACGTTTTTTAAAAGAATGAATAAAACTTGATAGGTCGTGCCATGTTTTCATAATAAAAACAAAATCATTTGAAATCGATTCTTCATTAAGATAATCGTTCAATACTTTTTCAGGATCTTTGTTTTTTACTAAAAACTCATATTGTTGTTCACGAGTAATGGCTACACCATTTGAATAAAATTTAACATGAAGTTCTACACCAACTTCATTGTTTCTTTCCATGACATAAAAAGTAACACGATCAATATTGAATAATTCTATGAAATCTTTTCGAAAATGAATTTCTTCAAAATCAGTAATTTCAACAGTATCACCCTCGAAAATCATTTTTTCATTTATGTCTTTTACGCCAATTGGTCTCATTTTTTTTCACTCGTTTTTTGAATTAACTTATTATAACAAAAATTGTTCTTTAAGTGCAATCAATTTCTTTCTTTTTTTATCCCGACTAAGGGATACGATCCCGTCTATCCCTTATCGGGGATAAATGTGGTTTTTTTATATTAAAATATCTATAAAATGTTTGACTAACTACCTTTTATATTGCTATAATTTAATCATATATCCAATTCATAACGATAGAGGACAAGAAAATGATTGAAATCACCAATCCAAGCATTGCCAAAGCAACACTGAAAATTGTTCAAAAGAAAGATAAAAATAAATTTGAAGCCAATATTCATGATGCTGTTAATATGATTCGCCATAACACGGTATGCTTTGATAAGGTCGATATTAAATCAATGGGTCGTGATTGGAATCTTATTCTTTTGAATGATTCGGATATCTTAAATGGCAACAAAAAACTTACTCGTTTTAAAAAGGATGTTGAAAATTCATTCATGGATTTTGATATTACACCAAGCGAATATTTTGAAACAATACTTAATGATCATGAGGAAGATTAAATGGACGGCAAAGATGTTTTAAACTATTACACTAATAAATCACCATTAAAAGAAAAAAAAGTTAACCCTATTGAAGTCGCTACCGCTATACTTTCTAAAAAAGAAATTGAAAAAGCGTGTTTAAAGCAAAGTGAAGAACTTTTTCTCTCTCTATTGCAAGACTACCTTGATTATTCTAATAAAGTCTGGAAATCAATATCGAGAAAAGGGAGATACAGTAAAGCTGATTTTGATGTCTATCAGAGCACTGCGGCAGCATATTATAAATCGCTCTCTCTTATGGGAGAGAACATCAAAGAACACAGACAACTGCTTCATTTTATTTATGATGAGTTGTCTAAAGACAACTTTGATGGTTTTGATAGAGCCATTAAAAATATCATTTTTAGAACTAAAAGACATCTTGCAAATTTTGGCTACTAAATAAGACTAAATCGTTATAAAGTGTTGATTTTTTTATTTTTATTAGATGACTTTTGTGTTATAATTCAGTCACACAAACAAAGAGATTTAAAACATGTTAAAAGTCGAAATTAAAAATGGCAAAAGCCTTGTTATCTTTTCAGAAAATCAAATTGGAGAAAAAACTCTTAAAGAATTTATTGGTGAGATTGACTTTAATTTGCTTCGAACAGAAGAAGAAGATGGTTATTCTATTTATCAAGTTTCTTCTGCTGTTGCTCGAAAAGGTTTTGGTTATATGCTTTATCAATGTGCCGCTATGTATTGTGCAACCAAAAATGCTTATATTTGTTCTGACAGAATCGATGACAGTCAAGAATCTGCTATGCGTCAATGGAGAAAACTTTACCGAAGTAATTTAGACATTAAAACTGTTGAATTAACTGATGAAGAATGTTATCAAAAAGATGAATTTACTGACATCGATGAATCTCCTGAATATTACTACGGCTTTCAACTAGAACCAACTGATTATTTTCTAAAACATTTTTCTAATGTTGACTCTTTTTCTTTTAAAGAAGAAGCTATGGCTAATGGTTGGCATGAGCTTTTCTCAAGAGCTTATGAGTCTGAAAACCTAAGAGACAACCTTTTTATTTACGAAGAACTACCCCTTGCTCGACTTGTTTCTAGAACTCATGATATTGCATACTAAAACAAAAAAAAAGCTTGCCTTAGTGCAATCTTTTTGCTAATATAACACAATAAATTAATCAACTAGGCAAAATAATATGTCAAAAAGCACACAAAAACATGAACCTGTTGTTTTTCTTAGAAACGATGGACGATCTGAACTTCTCGATTTCAAAATTAGTTTAGGTGGCAGAGGTATTGCATATTCTTCCAATAATATTCTGTCATTCAAAAAAACAGATCATGCTATTATTGTTCAATCGGCATACAGAACAAAAAACAAAGATGGTGAATTAATCCCTGTTCTTGATACCATCACTTCCCTTTCTGAAATTCGAGACTTTATTCAAAAAAATAAAGCTATTGTTGATAACAGACATGGTAATAGTATCCTTGATGGTGTGCCTATCTTTATTGCTTATCTATCGCAAAGTCTTTTCACCAATGAACTTAATGCATACCGCATTCGACAGAACATCACAAAAAAAACAGAGCACTCATTTGAAGAATGGTGGTCTCTTTTGTCTAATGATCCTGATAGTTTAATTCAACCCTCTTTCATGACTAAATTTTAAAAAGGTATTTCTTATGACTAACTCAACGTTTAAAAAAGCTGAATATTCCGAACAAAAAATGATTGATGAACAATACTCAATCAATTATCACTACATGCTTGATCAGTACGGAGATGACGTTTGTTTATTTGTAAGCATGAATCTTTCGCACGAAGAACGACCTGATTTCATTAAAAATGTTGGATGGTTTCAACTGACCTACGCTGACTCTGTTACTTTACCTCATTTGTCACTTGCAATTGAACTAATAATCCCACATCCAAAGTCAGACCAAAAACTTGTAAAAGCAGCACTTCAAGCAATCCCCTTGGTATACAGCACCATTGAAGTCCTTCAAGATATTGAATTACCTGATATAGAAAATGAGATTCGTAATTCTGCTAAAAAAAATTGATTTTTTTTAAAAATAAACTATTATTTAATTAACAACACAAACATTTGGAGAACAAAAAAAATGAATCAAATCAATGAAGAAGTAATTAGTTTTTTAAGTGATATGGCTTTACGAAAAAAAGATAATGCAGTTCCAATTGATCGACTAGGTGTTTATGTATCGTTCCTCAAACATATATCAGGAAAAGAACGTCTTTCTATTGATCGTCTTAGTTCTATTATCAAATATGTCGATGACGATTCATTCGTGGAACACCCTGCACTAAGTGAAGAATTAGAAGCTTGCCATAATCTTGTTAAACTTACTTGTTCATAATTATTCTAAAACAAAACAAACAAAAAAGACGCAACTAGCGTCTTTTTTTTTGTTGCATTAACTAATCACTTTTGCTATAATTCTTTTGTGCATTGAATGAGCATGGCAGGAGGGCGAAAGCACCAAATCATTCTTAATCTAACATTGTTTATGATAATTTACTTTTCATTTATTTCATAAGCGATTGTTGCAGTCTCCTAAACAACAAACACAATATACTTATGAATTATATTATAAAGGTAATTTTATATGAATACACTTAATTTAGATCAATCAAAGTTCAAATCAATTTCTTCAAAACTTCTTGACATGGTGAACAATCATGAAGGTGAAGTTGGTCATTCTCAAATGCTACAATTTTTATCTCAATCAATTTACAATAAGCCCTATGAAGAAGTTAAAGAAACTTATTTTTCTCATGGTTTCAAGCCTGTCTACTTTTTTTCTTGTCATGGCATTAACTATGTTTTTGTTGATGAAAAAATTGTTTACAAAAGTCAAACAGTAGATGTAGCAATCATAATTAAAAAGATTAGAAATGTAAAAAACATGGACAAATGGAGTATTTACAAACAACCAAATAACAACAACAATCACCCTGTTTGGATATCTATTCCACTAACTCTTAATGGGAAAGGTGTTGAAGAGTACCAAGAAGAACATGACCTTAGCAATGAATACATTAACAATATAAAACCAGAAGCCGAATATGTTTACAAAATGGCGACTATGTTGGGTTATACAAATAAAAACTTACTCTCTGAAATGTGCAATGCTCGCTATGCGCTTGTTAATAACATTAAAGCCGATTATCTTGTTAGTGACAGCTTTTATGACGAAATTGAAAAAAACGGCTCCGACGCTCTTATTTGGACACCAGAAGCTTATGTCGATGGCGAATTTTATGAGTTTTATTTTACCCTAAATGATATGGCTAATTCTGTTTATTTAGAAGAAAATAAATGTTGGAAAATCGTTCAAAAAGAAAAAGACGAAAAAGATAAAGTTTTTTATGTTGAATTATTTAACAATATTTAAACTAAACCAATAAATAAAAAGGTGCTTGATAGCACCTTTTTTCTTGTTTATTCTTTTATTTTTTGTTAGAATACAATCACAAAAAAATAGAGAGAGCAAACAATGACAATAGAAACCATTTCAAAACAATTTCAGAAAAGCACTCGTGATCTTTTTAACGACAAACCAAAACTTTTATTTGTTAAATTTGAAGAGAATATGTTTATTGAGTCATCTCAATACATCATTGATATGCTTAATTTGAAAAGAAAACACTATCGCATCTTAAAAGATAGCGCTCATCTTTTAATACCTATCAAAACTGAAAAGGAAGCACTTAAACTTAAAGAAGCAATTGATCAGCTTTATCTTCTACATCTTCCAGTCTTTTACCTTCATCAATATGATAGCGACAACTGGCTTTTCGATGCTCAAAACAACATTGATGACAAAATTGGATTTCAAGGATGTAACTACATTGAACCAAATAGAGAAAGCGAAATTATAGAATTAACAAAAGAGTATTCTGATTTTCAATTACTCAAAAAACTTAATTTTAGAGAAGAAAGAAAATCATTACGTTCTATTTCCAAAATAAGTAAAGATAATTTTGTTGAAAATATTTCTAATTTCATAATGGACAACTCAACCTTTTTCAGTGATAAAAAAGATGCAACAAAATTCATCAATGTTATTTATGACATTGAATCTGTCGCTCCTTTAAAAGCTGTCCGTGATATGAATGTTTCCACAAACATGATACTAAATAGTCTCATAAAAGCTTTTATTAATGGAAAACAAGAAGAGATTAAAACAAACCAAGAAACACTTAATGAAGTTGCTACGATTTTAAGATATCAAACGATCAATGATTTTATCGAAGATAAAAATTCTCCTTCTTATGATATGCAATCACTTCATAATCTTGTTAACCCAAATCATTCTATGAGCAAAAATGATGATGCATATATTATTCAAATAGATAATCCTCATATTTCTGATGAAATCAATAGTATACTTTTTTCAAAAAATAATTCTTATATGTGTGAAATGGAACATTCTATCAATAAAACATCTCATATTGCGTCATTAATCGGTGAAAACATTAGACACTTTATTGCTATTAAACAACTTTATGTCATCAATAGAGACTTGTTAGAACTTTCAAGAAAAGTTATCGATCCTGAATTTCCGACAAATGATTTCCAAAACCGACTTCATCAAATTTTTAATCAATAAATTGATTCTTAAAAGAACAAGAGCCTCGTTTCATATGAGGCTCTTTTTTTTTGCTCTTTTTTTTTCTGCAATTTTCTCTATCGAAATTAATAGGATAAAGACTTTCTCTTATTATTATAAAATATGGTTTGACGAAACAAATTACCATGCTAAATATCTTAATACTTATTATAAAAAAGTAATAAAAGAGGTTTATATGAAGCAAATAATTTTAATAACCGTTTTATCTGTCATTAGTGGATGTTCTAATTACTATTTTTTCTCAGATGAAAAAGACATCATTAACTTTACATCTGAATTAAATGAACATAATTACAAGATAAAACGAGAGTGGACAAAAAACAAAAAAACAGAAGAATGCTTTGACTTAAAATCTGAGCGTTACAAAAATACTGAACAAATTAAATATAAAGATTTTTTATTTGAATGTCGATCCGATTATGGAGGAGCTTGGGTTTCTAAAACTCAAATTCAAGAATGATTTTAGTTGTATTTAGATTCGGGTTTTGGTATAATTCACCCATAAATCAAAAATGGAAAAAATTATGCCAAAAACATTTAAGTTTGAAAAATTTCAAGACCCAAGCACAATCTTATCACTTCTTCAAGATCGTCAGAATCGAATTATCAATTTAGCATTTGAACAATCAAAAGAAACCTCAGACATGCTTTGCATTCAAGACACTCGATTTCGTCATATTGGCGGTTTTCCACTTTATCTTAAAGAAGATGGATCGCTTACCACAAACATTCTTGACGCTATTGTGAAGCATAAAAGAGATCGTAAAGAGCTTACATCACTAGCTTCTTCTTATCAGGTTGTTGAGTCACTTTCTTATAACGAACTTGCCCAACTTAAACAAGAATATCATGCTTTATCTACTAATTATTAAAAATATATACAATTAGGGTGTTTCTTCTAGAATTAATTGTCACACTGTCTTTGTCAATTAACAAAGAGGAAATATATTATGTTTGCATCTTTAGTAACTTGTTTTATCATTTTATCAACAATCACCATTCTTTCACTTATTGCAGGTTCAATGGTTGAAAGTTCTCTCGGCAACGACCCTTTTTTCGAAGAACACTTTTAAAAACAACTAAAAGCTTTGTGTCATTCAAGGCTTTTTTCTTGCTTTTCACCTTTAGTTTTGATATAATTTTTTAACACAATAAAAGAGGCAATACAATGGAATCACTTATTCAACAATTAAAAGAATATTTACTTCAGGCTGATGTTGCCGTTTCTTCACATGCTTTTGCTGCAAAAAACGGAGAATTTTCATTCGATTCCTTTCTTCCAAGCTTTTACTCTTTTGAACATGGCATAGAACATAATGTCGTTATATCAAGAGGAGAGGAAAAACTCTTGGAAATCTTTATTCGAGTTATGGAGACTAATTGCACTGTTTCTGTTAGCGCTAATTTTCAACGATATATTTCTTCAAACATTGGCTATTTCTTAGATGATTTTAATGATTGGGAAAAAATTGAAAATGATACAATTCTTTCATCTAATATCATCAAAGCTATTAACCATATGCTTGTTGATATTGAAGACGATTTAAAAAAACACTTCCGTTTAATTCATGATCCCGTTAAAAAAGAAAAAACAAAATAACCAATATATTCATTTCATTACGACAAAAACACAAACCAATAAAAATTTAAGGAAAACAATGAAAACACTAAAAACACTAGGCTTAATGGCTACATTGCTTTTCGTAACTACTGGCTGTGCTACAAAATCTATTGAACCTGATTTACCGCAACTTAAACACTACAAAATCAGCATTAATAATCAAATTCGAACAACTCTTTCTGTTCCTGAATTGGCTCCAAGTGATAAGGTTATTAATTTAACTAATAAAAGTGGTAACGCTATTGCTCATATATCAAATGCAACTGCTCACTTTGACATTGCCTTAAACAAAGATACTCGACTTTTCCCCATTGCTAAAATTGACGAAGAAACTGAATTAGATGTCGATGCTCATTACTTTGTTAAATTTGTTGAAACTAACACTGGCTTATCTGCTGAAATCTCTAATCTTGACGGTTGCCATGTTGTTCTTGTTGCAAAAAAAGATTCTCTTGATGCTTGCGGAGTTTCTATCTCTAAATTTTAACTCTTGCACTTCATCTTTGATTTTGATAAAATAAGCGCACATTAGATACATTAACAAGGTAAAAAGATGATCACAGAAACATTAGAAAATATCAACACATATTTACGAGCAGCAAATATTGGCTATGCAAAACATTTACATCAATATCCAAAAGAAGATCTTTATGTTGAAATTCATTTAAACTTAATTGGTGTTAAGGTCGAAAAAGGTCACGATACTTTCTTCTATAATGGCTATAATACAGAAAGTCAACGCCATCTTTGGTATATTTCTCATGATGGAAAACTGCTTATTGAAAAAGGCTATCGTTGTTACAAAAAAGCAATTAAAGACGCACTTAATGTTCGAAAAAAAGAAATCAATAAAGAATTAAAAAAGGTTAAAGAAATTCAAAATAAATTTAAAACTGCATAAGGAAAGAAAATGACATACCCAAAAAGCCCAAGAAACGTTAACTGGACTAGTCTTGCCGAAGGACAAACACGAATTCGTGTTATGTGTCCTGAATGTTCTAGCTCTGGTGGACATCGTATTGAATCCTACAAACCAAAATGCGAGGTTTGTCATTACAAAGAAAAGGATGTTTTAATGGAACCTGCCTCAAATGATCGTATTGAGTGCACTTGGGAAGAATTTAAAGTTTACTTTGAAGAAAACAAAC